>WNYA01000848.1:0-37297 GCA_019512145.1 Engystomops pustulosus
CCAGGGATGTGAAGATTCAAGTGTACTGGAGACGTTCCGAAGTAGAGTTTACTGTGGAAATTACTGCCTGAAGTTGTTGATTCTGAGGTGTATACTGGTAGGGATTTCAGTGGTTGTCCCTGAGGAACTTACTGAAGAGGGACAGAGATGTTCCCCCCAGATTCAAAGTTGTTGTTGCAATGGAGATGTTCGGAAGTGGAGATGATGTGGAGATACTTCCTGGTGTAGTATCACTCTGATTGTGCTGCCACAGTAGGGATTTCATGGTTGAACTTGAGGAGCGGTGACACAGATGTAGATTCAAAGACAGTTGTCAATAGAGACGTTTCAGAAGTAGAGAGGACAGGGGAGAGGACTTCCTGTAGTTGCGATTTGATTGTCCTGTACTAGTAGGATCTCAGTGTGGACTTGTGAACTTTCAGAAAGGGGAATGGATGAAGATATAAAGATTACTTGTCACTGAAGATGTTTCAGAAAGTAGAGATGACTGTGGAGAACTTCATGTAGTTGTGTTGATTGTCCTGTATTAGTAGGTATCTCAGTGGTTGTCCCATGAGGAACTTTACTGAAGAGATAGAGATGAAGATGAAAGGGAGTTGTCAAAGGATGTTGTGTCAGGAAGTAGAGTGACAGTGGAGATACTTCCTTGTAGTTGTTGACTCGGGATTGTGCTACCAGTAGGGATCAATGGTTGTACTGAGGAGGGTGAACAGATGTAGATTCAAAGGCTGTTGTCAATGGAGAAGTTTCAGAAGTGGAGGAGTGAGATGACCAGTGGAGAGATTCCTGAAGGTTGTTGACTCTGAGTGTTCCTGTAATAGTAGGTATCTCAGTGGTTGTCCCTTGAGGAAATTATTGAAGGCGACAGAGATGAAGGATATAAAAGAACTTGTTGTCACTGGAGACGGTTCGAGGTAGAGATGATGTGGAGTACTCCTGTGGTTGCGATTCTGATGTTTGTTACTAGTAGGGATTCGTGGTTTTTGACGAGGAACCTTATGAAGGAGACAGGGATGAAGATCAAAGATACTTGTTGTCCTGGAGACGTTTAGAAGTGGAGATGACTGTGGAGAACTTCCTGTAGTGTCGATTGTGATGTGCTTAGAGTAGGTATCTCAGTGGTGGACCTGAGGAAACTTACTGAAGGAGACAGAGATGAAGTGAAGATTCAAGAAATTGTTGCTATTGGAGATGTTTCAGAAGTGGAGATGACAGTGCTACTTCATGAATGCAGTTGTTGATTATGATTGTCCTGTACTAGTAGTACTTCAGGGGTTGTACCTGAGGAATTTGAAGGAGACAGGGAAGAAAGATTCCAAAGATACTTGTTGCTATTGGAGATGTTTCAGAAGTGGAGATGACAGTGATACTTCCTGAAGTTGTTGATTCTGATTGTCCTGTACTAGTAGGTATCTCAGTGGTTGTCCCTGAGGAACTTACTGAAGGAGATAGAGATGAAGATTGAAAGGTAGTTGTCAAAGGTGTTGTTTCAGAAGTAGAGATGACAGTGGAGATACTTCCTGTAGTTGTTGACTCTGATTGTGCTGCACCAGTAGGGATTTCAGTGGTTGAACTTGAGGAGGGTGACACAGATGTAGATTCAAAGGCTGTTGTCAATGGAGACGTTTCAGAAGTGGAGATGACAGTGATACTTCCTGAAGTTGTTGATTCTGATTGTGCTGTACTAGTAGGTATCTCAGTGGTTGTCCCTGAGGAACTTATTGAAGGGGACAGAGATGAAGATATAAAGATACTTGTTGTCACTGGAGACGTTTCAGAAGTAGAGATGACAGTGGAGATACTTCCTGTGGTTGTCGATTCTGATTGTGTGTTACTAGGAGGAATTTCAGTGGTTGTCCCTGAGGAACTTACTGAAGGAGACAGGGATGAAGATTCAAAGATACTTGTTGTCACTGGAGACGTTTCAGAAGTAGAGATAACTGTGGAGATACTTCCTGTAGTTGTCGATTCTGATTGTGTTGTACTAGTAGGTATCTCAGTGGTTGTACCTGAGGAACTTACTGAAGGGGACATAGATGAAGATTCAAAGATACTTGTTGTTACTGTAGATGTTTCGGAAGTGGAGATGACTGTGGAGACACTTCCTGTAGTTGTTGACTCTGATTGTGCTGCACCAGTAGGGATTTCATTGGTTGAACTTGAGGAGGGTGACACAGATGTAGATTCAAAGGCAGTTGTCAATAGAGACGTTTCAGAAGTAGAGATGACAGTGGAGAGACTTCCTGAAGTTGTCGAATCTGATTGTGCTGTACTAGTAGGTATCTCAGTGGTTGTCCCTGAGGAACTTACTGAAGGAGACAGAGATGAAGATTCAAAGTTGCTTGTTGTCATTGAAGATGTTTCAGAAGTAGAGATGACTGTGGAGATACTTCCTGTAGTTGTGGAATCTAGTTGTAAAGTTGTTGTAGGGGTTTCAGTGGTCGTGTCTGAAGGGCTTACAGAAGGTGAGAAAGATGTAGATTCTGTGTTACTTGATGTCACTGTGGGTGTTTCAGAGGTTGACAAGATTGTTGAGATGCCTCCTGAGGTCGTGGAATCTGATTGTAAAGTACTTGTAGGGGATTCAGTCGTTGTGTCTGAAAGACTTACAGAAGGTGACAAGGAGGTAGATTCAGAGATAGTTGATGTCACTGTTGATGTCTCAGAAGTTGACAAGACTGTTGAGATACCTCCTGTTGTAGCTTCTGATTGTGATGAAATAGTCGGGATTTCACTGGTTGTGTCTGAAATACTGACGGAAGACGATACAGATGTGGATTCCATGAAATTTGATGTTGCTGTTGATGTTTCAGAAGTAGAGATGACTGTGGAGATGCTTCCTTTAGTTGTAGAATCTGATAGTAAGGTAGTTGTAGGGGATTCAGTGGTCGTGTCTGAAGGGCTTACAGAAGGTGACGAGGAGGTAGATTCTGTGTTACTTGATGTCACTGTAGGTGTTTCAGAGGTTGACAAGGCTGTTAAGATATCTGCTGCTGCTGTTGTAGACTCTGATAGTGAGGAACTTGTAGGGGGTTCAGTGGTTGTGTCTGAAACACTGACGAAAGATGAAACAGATGTGGATTCAGTGAAACTTGATGTCGCTGTTGATGTTTCAGAAGTAGAGATGACTGTGGAGGTGCTTTCTGTAGTTGTGGAATCTGATTGTAAGGTTGTTGTAGAGGTTTCAGTGGTCGTGTCTGAAGGGCTTACAGAAGGTGACAAGGATGTAGATTCTGTGTTACTTGATGTCACTGTAGGTGTTTCAGAGGTTGACAAGACTGTTGAGATGTCTTGAGAGGTTGTGGAGTCTGATAGTAAAGTACTTGTAGAAATGTCACTGGTTGTGTCTAAAACACTTACAGACGGTGACAAGGAGGTTGATTCCAAGTTACTTGATGTCACTGTAGATGTTTCAGAAGTTGACAATATTGTGGAGACGCCTCCAGAGGTTGTAGAATCTGATTGTAAGGTGCTTGTAGGGGTTTCACTGGTTGTGTCTGAAAGACTTACAGAAGGTGAGAAAGATGTAGATTCAGAGATAGTTGATGTCACTGTTGATGTTTCAGAAGTTGACAAGACTGTTGAGATACCTGCTGCTGCTGTTGTAGACTCTGATTGTGATGAACTAGTAGGGATTTCAGTGGTTGTGTCTGAAGCACTGACGAAAAATGAAACAGATGTGGATTCAGTGAAACCTGATGTTGTTGAAGATGTTTCAGAAGTAGAGATGACTGTGGAGATGCTTTCTGTAGTTGTGGAATCTGATTGTAAAGTTGTTGTAGAGGTTTCAGTGGTCGTGTCTGATGGACTTACAGAAGGTGACATGGATGTAGATTCTGTGTTACTTGATGTCACTGTAGGTGTTTCAGTAGTTGATAAGACAGTTGAGATGTCTTGGGAGGTTGTGGAGTCTGATAGTAAGGAACTTGTAGAAATGTCAGTGGTTGTGTCTGAAACACTTACAGAAGGAGACAAGGATGTAGATTCAGAGATAGTTGATGTCAATGTTGATGTTTCAGAAGTTGACAAGACTGTTGAGATATCTGCTGCTGTTGTAGATTCTGATTGTGATGAACTAGTAGGGATTTCGGTGGTTGTGTCTGACACACTGACGAAAGATGAAACAGATGTAGATTCTGTGATACTTGATGTCACTGTAGGTGTTTCAGAGGTTGACAAGACAGTTGAGACAACTTGGGATGTTGTGGAGTCTGATTGTAAGGAACTTGTAGAAATGTCAGTGGTTGTGTCTGAAGCACTTACAGACGGTGACATGGATGTAGATTCAGAGATAGTTGATGTCAATGGAGATGTTTCAGAAGTTGACAAGACTGTTGAGATATCTGCTGCTGCTGTTGTTGTAGATTCTGATGAACTTGTAGGGGGTTCAGTGGTTGTGTCTGACACACTGACGAAAGATGAAACAGATGTGGATTCTGTGAAAATTGATGTCACTGTTGATGTTTCAGAAGTAGAGATGACTGTGGAGAAGCTTTCTGTAGTTGTGGAATCTGATTGTAAGGTACTTGTAGGGGTTTCAGTGCTGGTTTCTGAAGGACTTACAGAAGGTGACGAGGAGGTAGATTCTGTGTTACTTGATGTCACTGTAGGTGTTTCAGAGGTTGACAAGATTGTTGAGATGTCTTGGGAGGTTGTGGAGTCTGATAGTAAAGTACTTGTAGAAATGTCAGTGGTTGTGTCTGACACACTTACAGAGGGCGACAAGGATGTAGATTCAAAGTTACTTGATGTCACTGTTGATGTTTCAGAAGTAGAGATGACTGTGGAGATGCTTTCTGTAGTTGTAGTATCTGATTGTAAGGTGCTTGTAGGGGTTTCAGTGGTTGTGTCTAAATGACTTACAGAAGGTGACACGGATGTAGATTCTGTGTTACTTGATGTCACAGTTGATGTTTCAGAAGTTGACAAAACTGTTGAGATATCTGCTGCTGCTGTAGATTCTGATTGTGATGAACTAGTAGGGATTTCAGTGGTTGTTTCTGACACACTTACAGAAGGTGACAAAGATGTAGATTCAAAGTTACTTGATGTCACTGTTGGTGTTTCAGAAGTAGAGATGACTGTGGAGATGCTTTCTGTTGTTGTGGAATCTGATTGTAAAGTACTTGTAGGAGTTTCAGTAGTTGTGTCTGAAGGGCTTACAGAAGGTGACAAGGATGTAGATTCAGAGATAGTTGATGTCACTGTTGATGTCTCAGAAGTTGACAAGACTGTTGAGATATCTGCTGCTGCTGTTGTAGATTCTGATTGTGATGAACTAGTAGGGATTTCAGTGGTTGTGTCTGACACACTGACGAAAGATGAAACAGATGTGGATTCAGTGAAACTTGATGTCACCGTTGATGTTTCAGAAGTAGAGATGAATGTGGAGGTGCTTTCGCTAGTTGTGGAATCTGACTGTAAAGTTGTTGTAGGAGTTTCAGTGGTCGTGTCTGAAGGGCTTACAGAAGGTGACATGGATGTAGATTCTGTGATACTTGATGTCACTGTAGGTGTTTCAGAGGTTGACAAGACAGTTGAGACAACTTGGGATGTTGTGGAGTCTGATTGTAAGGAACTTGTAGAAATGTCAGTGGTTGTGTCCAAAGCACTTACAGACGGTGACAATGATGTAGATTCAGAGATAGTTGATGTCACTATTGATGTTTCTGAAGTTGACAAGACTGTTGAGATACCTGCTGCTGCTGTTGTAGATTCTGATGAACTAGTAGGGGGTTCAGTGGTTGTGTCTGACACACTGACGAAAGATGAAACAGATGTAGATTCTGTGAAAATTGATGTCACTGTTGATGTTTCAGAAGTAGAGATGACTGTGGAGATGCTTTCTGTAGTTGTAGAATCTGATAGTGTGGAGATGTTCTGTAATTTTTTGCCAATTAGGCATTATTGAAATTTTTCCTTTTGAAATCCCCCCGCCACAGAAGACTTCAGCAGTCTGTGGAGGGGGGATTTCAAAAGGAAAATTTTCAATAATGCCTAATTGGCAAAAAATTACAGAACATCTCCACACTCACAGTACTACTACTCCCAGAGCCCAAAACCTTTCCCAGCCCAGGTTTAAAGTAGCCATAATCCTCCCCTGCAGACTGTCAGTGATATGTGACCTGATCCTGCACCTGTCCTATATGATGCACCAGATCCTTGTTAGGGGTTAATATTTAGCTATAATTTCCTCATATTAATATGTTCAATCTCCACTTTACAAGTTTACTTTACAGATCATAGAAATGTCACAAGTATCGACCCGAGTGACCAAGCAATTCCACATCCACATAAAAAGTGTCAGTATAATATGATACTAATGCGCCCTTAAAGGAATAGTCACACTGGGGCGACCTATACACATAACCCCTATATGGACGTCATAGTCTGCTAGTCTTATATAAGGAGCAGACCAAACCTCCGGAGCCATTTGTTTGACAATTGTCAAATAATCTCCACATTACATCATTAGTCCTCAATCCTCAATCCCAAAATTGTTCATGAATTGCATAAAATTTGTATCTAAGATTTCAAAATGATGATAGATGGAATTTTAGGATGGTAAAACCAAAGAGGTCGTCCCTCCAAAGTCAAAGGGGTAGGAGATAAGTGTCAGACTGGTAGGACAGAGGACCTAGAGGTTGGACCACCAACGATCTGCCATTAACACCCTAATCTGAAGACAGGGAATACCGTGCCTTTAAGTGGGACAATCCCTTTAATAACGAATATACAATATTACAAATTCTTAGTACACTAGCAGAATATGAAAAGAGGAAATGCCTTATCCCCCAACAGATTTGTTACACACAAAATCACGCAAAATTATGGTGCAAAAGGTCTTCACTCCAAAGATCACGTCAAAAGAGGGTAACAAAAGTGTAGTTTCACTTAACCATATGAACTGTACAAACTTTAACAGAATTAGAAAAAAAGTTTGCAATTAGGAAACCGGTCACATGTGTTGTGAGGGCTATATAATATTTAGGAGCACAGTGTTGTTATCCAGTAGACATTGTACTGTGACTGTGATATGTTTAGGGACGCAGTGTGGAGATGTTCTGTAATTTTTTGCCAATTAGGCATTATTGAAAAGTGTGGAGATGTTCTGTAATTTTTTGCCAATTAGGCATTATTGAAATTTTTCCTTTTGAAATCCCCCCGCCACAGAAGACTTCAGCAGTCTGTGGAGGGGGGATTTCAAAAGGAAAATTTTCAATAATGCCTAATTGGCAAAAAATTACAGAACATCTCCACACTTTATCACCGGGGGCTGAATACTTATCACCGGGGGCCGAATACTCATCACCGGGGGCTGAATACTTATCACCGGGGGCTGAATACTTATCACCGGGGACTGAATACTCATCACCAGGGGCCGAATACTCATCACCGGGGGCCGAATACTTATCACCGGGGGCTGAATACTTATCGCCGGGGGCTAAATACTTATCACCAGGGGCTGAATACTTATCACCAGGGACCGAATACTCATCACCAGGGGAGATTTCAGTTTTTCTTGACGGCAAAGAACTTTTTTGATCTTATCAATTGGCTGCAATGAAACAAAGAGTGAAACACTTAATACTTCCCATACTATGTATCTCCCTCTCCGTCTATCTGTCTGTCTTACATTTTATATCCAAGTACCCAAGGACTGGCGGGGAGGACCGGAGTGGCGCCACTGATGCAGCAGGGGATTAACCTAGTACATAAAGGTAAGTCTATATTTGTGGTATTTCTCCCCTATGGGCAGGTTTTATCCAACGTTGCACAACTTGACTAGAACACCTGCTACGACATTCCTCATGTAGCAGATGACAATCATGAGACCTCAACTCCCTTCCCCAATATGTACAATTTGTCCCTCCGAGCAACAATAGACAAGAATAACATGTTTTTCATCTAGAACTTTTGCTGTTGTCGTCTTCAGGAAACACTTACGAGCGGATGAGATCCATGACCTCGCAGTCTGGTCTACGCACTTAGGGTACAACGCTTGGGCAGTTTTCCCAAGGTCCCACCTGCGCAGTAGTAAACGTACTTTAAGTGGTGATTGTTACTAGTCCATTCAGTCCACGCCAACCTCAACCTAGTCCGTGTTCTCACAGTCTCATACTGGATACAACTATTTGGTCAGGAATTTGTTACTCTTAAGACTGAACACCACCGTCTTTCAGGGTAATCCCCTCAAAGGTCTTAAAATCATCACAATGTGAAAAATGATCTTGTGTACTGTGCTAAAAAATATGTATAGATCAATAAAGCTTACTGTCAACTGCTCTGGTAACTCCCTAAAGGTCAAAATTGGCCAAATACGTAGGTTTTTAGCCAAAAGAACTACTGTAGGTTAATGTGTGCCGGTAGACCGCCATCTTGTTAGATCGATGGTCTCCAACATTGTAATCATCAAGGAAACCTGTCCAAGCGATCATAGGTCCTTATGGACTCATGGTTTGGTCTCCCAAATCACTCTGTATAAAATCTCTCTGTGTTGCGGCGGATGAAGCCGGAACAATGCACACCGGCTTCATTGGGCAAATCATGCAGGTAGATCCTAGCTTCATAGAAGGCTTCAGAGGAGACGCCGGCATAAGACCTCCAGATGTGCCTCATTGGGCTCACATCTAGGTGAGTGTAAAGATTGTTTTATTACATTTCGCCCACAAGAAGGTCTAATACAAGTGATTTGGGACCCTAAACCAGAAGTAGGACCTGTAGTTGATATAGGGTCTCCAATTGACCTGACAAGACCTCACAAGGTGATACCCGACAGACATTCATCGGATGCCCCTACTTTTTGAGCAAAGGATGAGACATGTAGAATTGTTTGACCTCTAGATTTGCAAATCATCACCAACACCGTCCTCCCTGTAAAAAATCCAACCCTTGAGGTCATCAAAGTCTCATCCTATTGCTCAAAGGGCAGTGGCATCTGACCAATGGTTGAAGAGTAACAGTTAAAGATCAATGGACTAAAAATTGGCTTCACTACCAAATTAGACATGATTGTTAGTGGGAGACCATGAAGACAGTCCCACCAGGGTCAAGCAACAGATGAGAGGCCTATGCTAACAGAGGTCTACCCTAACTGATCAAAGTCAAAAGGTGCTCCATGTCGATCCCTCATCATACATGGGTCGTATTCACACTGGATTGGACTTCTTAGTAGGGCAACCCATGTATCTATACTCAGATCACCATAGTTTAAAGTGTTGAACTAAATGATGTTGGACTCAATGGAATGTTCTCCACATTGTCCAAAAGACACAAATCTGCCGTATTATAAACCCAGTACAAAATTTCCATATCCCACAGAATAAACTGGGTAGATGGAAAAAGAGTGCAAGGTGACACATTTTGGGTCAAAAAACTAAATGGTACACTAGCAAGTAAATCTACGATGAAGAAGGATTTATCAAGCTCAATGCCAGTCTGCTGCATCAAAAGCCAATGAAACATTGTCCTGTAGAAGGAAGGACCAAGCTCCTAGAGAAGTAACTGAGATTTTATCCTTCTAGAAATTTATGTTACCTCTCAATAAAAATACATCAAATATCTGGAGTAAGTTCAAAGAAGGACAAAGAATGATGGAAGATCTTATTATGTGGAAAGTTATCAAAACTACGTTGATTCAAGAAGACAAGGCTGGGGCGGGCGGGGATGGGAGGTGCATTCAAACGTGTGAAGTCACCATATAAATCCCAAATGTAATTATTTACTTGTTCCACTGATTATAGTTGGAGGAAGCAAAGTTTTCTCGTAAAAGCCGGTGACCTTACTTTACTTTCTGCAGGGTGAAGGTACGAGATGTTCCCCTGCAGGGTTTGGAAATGGTGGTAAAGGTGGCGAGCTGTAAAAATTGAGCAGATATTTTCTTTGTAGACCACAATATACTGGGTTTATGGTGTCGATTAGTGTGGATTCAGGGAACTTTCTGTGGGAATTTTTTTCTACTTTATGATGAATTGGATCTTTTCCATTACAAAGGGGTTTTGCCTCCTTGGGCTTCACTAGTATAAAACTGATGGAGTAAATATGGTTCTACGGAACTTGATGGACTTTGATCAATTTCCACCTTGAGCTCCAGCTACATTCTCAATCATCCACAGTCCAGACCATTGAGGAAGAGTAACGAGAAGAGGGTTGTAGACCCATTGCAGCACCTAACTGGTTTGACTTTGGGCTACTCCTAGAGGCATTTTCCAAGGAACCCATCAGTATTCACACTTTAACGTAATGGTAATGGACTATAGTTCCAATACAGGTGGCAACTGACCCAAGCAGATCGAGAGACACCAGTAGGGAGCATCATGGGATTCAGGCTGAACTTAGGGCGAGTGGAGTCCATGCATAGTCACGACACAGGCCAAAGGTTGAGGACATCTCAGTACACAATGAAGTCAAGCCTAGGTTGTCCCCAAACATCGAGAGAACAGAGGCACACTGTGATTGGTTGGAAACTATTCGGCACTCTCACAATTTTGGACCTAAACTAGAGGAAATGGGAGGTTGTGCCTAAAAGAGAGGGCAACAACAAGCCCCTGGGCCAGCGCCCCCACTGGGAATTCCTGGGTAAGTGTCAGGGGCCCACATAAGGCATAAGAAATCTATAGGGGGAGTGGGGCTTATATAAAATACGGTCGGTCCTCTACTTAAGAACACCCGACTTACAGATGACCCCTAGTTACAAACAGACCTCTGGTATTTGGTAATTTCCTGTATTTTAGCCCCAGGCTACAATAAACAGCTATAACAGTTATTGAAGGTGTCTGTAATTAAGATGTATTCTTAATCCCGGTTCTTATGACAACACAACATTTTTCAAACCCAATAGTCATAGGGGGTCATTTACTAAGGGCCCGATTCGCGTTTTCCCGACGTGCTACCCGAATATTTCCAATTTGCGCCGATTTCCCCTAAATTGCCCCGGGATTTTGGCGCACGCGATCGGATTGTGGCGCATCGGCGCTGGCATGTACGCGACGGAAATAGGGGGGCGTGGCCGAACGGAAACCCGACGGATTCGGAAAAACCTCCGCATTTAAAAAAAAAATTGGCCCCTAATCATGACCACACCCTGGTGACTCCACCATAAGTCAGCCATAGTCATAATCATCATCGTAACAATGTACACTGCGATGTGAGGGACCGTTCTCTCCACACGTGATTGTCCTCTTCTACCTACGGCACATGACAATCTCTCCGAGATGTTTTCGGAGCGGCTCGGGAAGCCGATGTTTTGTGTGACTATTGTTGCAGGTAAGTTTCTGTTTTGCAGGTACCGGTCCTTGGACGCCCTGTTTGTTTTCTGAAGTCACTTATACACTTAGCTATAACCACAGGGCACACAAGGAAACGGAATCTGCTCCTTAGGCAAACAGGGAACCGCAAAACACCTTTCAAGTATCTTCTCCTTCCGTAATCGATTATATATACTGTATATACTGTACATTTTATGAAAAGGGTCACTTACCAACATATCAGCTATAAGGGCAGAAAACGAAACGACCAATGGATGGGCAAATATTCCCAAATTTAAATTCTTGAAATTAACCTATTAACGGAGGAGACCAATTTTTTATTTTTGTATTTCTGTTTTTTTACTCCCGGCCTTCTTCAATTCATAACTCTTTTTTTACTTTGTTAACCCTAAATGACCAGACCATTGTTCTGCTGTACGTCTGGGGTCCAGTACTGGTTTGGAGCCTGGGCCCACCGGGGGATCCTCTGGGACTCTGGTGGGCCAGTCCAACACTGCACCCAAAGCACCTCTGAAAACATACATCCTTATGGTAACAGCTGCACCTCCATTCTTAAAGGTGATATGCAAAACAATGTAAAGGACAATAAGTAGATTATTTATAGACATAATTCTATAGATGCCTTTATAACATGTCATTTTACTATGAAATTTTTAAATGTAGTTTCTAATGCAAAAAAATATATAGACTGGGGCAGAAGTTGTGAGTTTAGCCGCCTCTTCTTACGTGCAGGACTTCCTCTTCGTGGCCTCTATCTGTGACTCATAAGGGTCTGAAAAAAAGTTGGGAAAAGTTTCTAAAAAATATTACAAGAATAAACAAAATATTTACATTTCCAAATTCCCTCCTTTTTCTCCACAGCAGGTTTATTTGTTGTTTTTTTTTTGCCTCCCAAAGAAAAAAGGTCATTAAAGAGTCAAGCCGAAAATTGTATCATTGATCACTACTGCAAAAAAGGACAGAAATATAAAAGAGGCCTGTAGACGAATATAGTCAGGGCCGGCGCTAGCACTGGGAATACTTGGGCAAGTTTTGGGGCCCAGAGCTGCTGGGGGGGGGGTTGGCTGTATCTTAAGAATCCATAGGATTTCAGGGGGACTTATATAAAATACCCATGAGGGGGCTGTTTGTGATGATTAACTAGGGAATATTTTAGGGAACAGGAGACTGTCTTATTTTCTGAATTTTAAATGCCACCACATGAGTTGTACTGCAAAAGGGGCCCACTGAGGCTCCGTCACCCAGGGGGCTTCTGATACCTGCAACCGACGCTGCCTCGTCACGTGACTTGGGGTGCAACTATACGGGTTAATTTATTTAACCCACTCAAGCTTGCTCTCACCTGTCACTCAGGACACAAATTGAGCATAATCCACACCTCATACATTCACGCCCCAATTATTATCCACTGCCTCCACTTATCACATTTATACTGGGACCAATAAGTATCCCACTCTACATCTACTCCTGCCTCACAAGCAGTCACCTTGTCACACCACTAGACATGCACGCTCAGCTCTCTAGCAGTCACCTTGTCACACCACTAGACATGCACACTCAGCTCTCTAGCAGTCACCTTGTCACACCACTGGACATGCACACTCAGCTCTCTAGCAGTCACGCTGTTACACCACTAGATATGCACGCTCAGGTCTCTAGCAGTCACCTTGTCACACCACTGGACATGCACACTCAGCTCTCTAGCAGTCACCTTGTCACACCACTAGACATGCACGCTGCGTCTCTAGTGGTGTGACAAGGTGACTGCTAGGAGCTGATAGTGGCGTGTCTAGTGGTGACCAGGTGGACTGCTAAGATGCTGAGCGTGGAGAGCGCTCTTTAGTCTAGTGGTGTGACAAGGTGGACTCCTAAGAGCTGGTGCGTGTCTAGTGTTGTGCAGGGTGACCGGCAGAAGCTGATGTGCGTGTCTAGTGGTGTGAACAGGTGTCTGCTAGAGACTGAGCGTGCATGTCTAGTGTGTGACAGGTGACTGCTAGTAGAAGCTGCAGCGTGCGTGTCTAGTGGTGTACAAGGTGACTGCATAGTAGCTGACGTGCATGTCCTAGTGGTGTGAAGAGTGACTGCGAGGGCTGAGCGTGCGTGTCTAGTGGTGTGACAAGGTGACTGCTAGAGCTGAGCGTGCATGTCTAGTGGTGTGACAAGGTGACTGCTGGAGTGCTGAGTGTGCGTGTCTAGTTGGTTTGAAGAAGGTAAGACTGCTAGAGAGTGCTTAGCGTTGGCATGTCTAGTGGTTGACAAGGTGACTGCTAGAGAGCTGAGCTGTGCGTGCATCTAGTGGTGTGACAAGGTGACTGCTAGAGAGCTGAGTGTCGTGGCTAGTGGTGACAGTGACTCTAGGTGCTGAGCTCATGTCTGTGGTGTGACAGGTGACTGCAGAGAGCTGAGCGTGCATGTCTAGTGGTGTGACAAGGGATGATATCGAGCGTGCAATGTTAGTGGTAGTGACAAGTGACTGTAGAGCTGTAGCATTCATGTCTAGTGGTGTGACAAGGTGACGCTAGAGAGCTGAGCGTGCATTCTAGTGTGTGACAAGGTGACGCTAGAGAGCTGAGCGTGCTGTTCGAGTGGTGTGACAAGGTGACTGCTAGAGAGCTGTAGAGCTTGCATGTCTAGTGGTGTGACAAGGTACCTGCTAGAGCTGAGCGGGCTGTCCAGTGGTGTGACAAGGTGACTGCTAGAGAGCTGAGCTGTCATGTCTGTGGTGTGCAAGGTGACTGCTGGAGTGCTGGTGTGCGTGTCCTAGTGGTGTGACAAGTGGACTGCTAAAGAGCTGAGGCGTGCATGTCTAGTGGTTGACAAGGTGCTGCTAGAGAGCTGAGTGTGCGTTCTGGTAGTGGTGTGACAAGGTGACTGCTAGAGAGCTGAGCGTGCGTGTCTAGTGGTGTGACAAGTGACTGGCTAGAGCGCTGAGCGTGCATGTCTAGTGGTGTGACAAGGTTATGCTATAGCTGAGCGGGCATGTCCAGTGGGTTGACAAGGTGACTGCTAGAGCGCTGAGCGTGCAGTCCATGGTGTGACAAGGTACTGCTAGAGAGCTGCAGCGTGTGCATGTCCAGTGGTGTGACAAGGCGACTGCTAGAGTGCTGAGCGGTGCATGTCTGTGGTGTGACAGGTGACTGCAGGGCTAGCGTGCATGTCTAGTGTGTGACAAGGGACTGCTAGAAGCTGAGGCGTGCATGTCTGTTGTGTCAAGGTACTGCTAGAGAGCTGAGCGTGCGTGCTAGTGGTGACACGGTGACTGCTGGAGCTGTGTGTCGTGCATCTAGTGGTGTGACACGGTGACTGCTAGGCGCTGAGCGTGCGTGTCTAGTGGTGTGACAAGGGACTGCTAGGAGAGTCTGAGCGTGCATGTCTATGGTGTGAAAGTGTCCTGCTAGAGTTCTGAGCGGGCATGTCTAGTGGTGTGATAAGGTACGCGAGAGTGCTGAGCGTGCATGTCTAGTGGGTGTGACAAGGTGACTGCTAGAGAGCGAGCGTGCGTGTCTAGTGGTGTGACAAGGTGACTCTAGAGACCTGAGCGTGCTGTCTAGTGGTGTGAACAAGGTGAACTGTAGTAGAGTCTGAGCGTGCATGTCTAGTGGTGTGACAAGGTGACGGCGAGAGAGGTGACGTGCATGTCTAGTGGGGTGACAAGTGACTGCTAGAAGCTGAGCGTGCATGTTAGTAGTGTGACAAGGTGACTGCGAGAGAGCTGAGCGTGCATGTCTAGTGTTGTGACAGTGACTGCTAGAGAGCTGAGCGTGCAGGTCTAGTGGTTTGCAAGGTGACTGCTAGAGAGCTGAGTGTGCATTCCAGTGGTGTGACAAGGTGACTGCTAGAGACCTGAGCGTGCAATCTAGTGGTGTAACAGCGTGCCTGCTAGAGACTGAGTGTGCATGTCCCGTGGTGTGACAAGGTGACTGCTAGAAGCGATGGCATGTCTAGTGGTGTGACAATGTGACTGCTGAAGCTGAGCGTCCTGTCTAGTGGTGTGACAAGGGATGCTTTGAGCAGGAGTAGATGTAGAGTGGGATACTATTTGGTCCCAGTATAATGTGATAAGTGAGGCGTGGTATAATAATTGGGGCTGAATGTATGAGGTGTGGATTATGCTCAATTTGTGTCCTGAGTGACAGGTGAGAGCAAGCTTGAGGTGGGTTAAATAAATTAACCCGTATAGTTGCACCCCAAGTCCACGTGATGAGGCCAGCGTCGGTTGCAGGTATCAGAAGCCCCTGGGTGACGAGCCTCATGTGGCCCTTTTTGCAGTACAACTCATGTGGTGGCATTTAAATTCAAAATAAACAGTCCCTGTTCCTAAAATATTCCCTAGTTAATCACACAAACAGCCCCCTCATGGGTATTTTAATAAGTCCCCCTGAAATCCTATGGATTCTTAAGATCAGCCAACCCCCCCCCAGCAGCTCTGGGCCCCAAAAACTTGCCCAAGTATCCCAGTGCTAGCGCCGGCCCTGACCTATATTCGTCTACAGGCCCTTTTATATTTCTGTCCTTTTTTTTTGCAGTAGGTGATCAATGATACAATTTCGGCTGACTCTTTAATGACCTTTTTTCGTTGGGACAAAAAAAAAACAACACAATAACCTGCCTGTGAGAAAAGGGGGAATTGGAAATGTAAATATTTGTTTTATTCTTGTAATATTTTTAGAACTTTTCCAACTTTTTTCAGACCCTTATAGTCACAGATAGAGGCCACGAAGAAGTCCTGCACGTAAGAAGGCGGCTAACTCACAACTTCTGCCCCCGTCATATATTTTTTGCATTAGAAACTACATTTAAAAATTTCATAGTAAAATGACATGTTATAAAGGCATCTATAAGAATATGTTCATAAATAATCTACTTATTGTCCTTTACATTGTTTTGCATATCACTTTAAAATGGAGGTGCAGCTGTTACCATAGGATGTATGTTTTCAGAGGTGCTTGGGTGCAGTGTTGATGGCCCACCAGAGTCCCAGAGATCCCCCGTGGGCAGGCTCCAAACCAGTACTGGACCCCAGACGTAAGCAGCAACAATGGTCTGGTCATTTAGGGTTTAACAAAGTAAAAAAAGAGTTATGAATTGAAGAAGGCCGTGGAGTAAAAAAAACAGAATACAAAAATAAAAAATTGGTCTCCTCCTTAATAGGTTAATTTCAGAATTTAAATTTGGAATATTTGCCCATCCATTGTCGTTTCGTTTTCTGCCCTTATAGCTTTATGTGGTAAGTGACCCTTTTAATAAAATGTACAGTATATCAGTTAATATAATCGATTCGGAAGGAGAAGATACTTGAAAGGTGTTTTGCGGTCCCTGTTTGCCTAAGGAGCAGATCCGTTTTCCTTGTGTGCCCTTGTGGTTATAGCTAAGTGTATAAGTGACTTCAGAAAACAAACAGGGGTCCAGGACGGTACCTGCCTGACAAAAGAAACTACCTGCAACAATAGTCACAACAAAAATCGGCTTCCGCAGCCGCTCCGAAAACATCTCGGAGATTGTCATGTGCCGTAGGTAGAAGAGGACAATCACGTGTGGAGAGACCGGTCCCTCACATCGCAGTGTACATTGTTACGATGATGATTATGACTATGGCTGACTTATGGTGGGAGTCACCAGGGTGTGGTCATGATTAGGGCCATTTTTTTTTTAAATGCGGAGTTTTCCGAATCCGTCGGGTTTCCGTTCGGGCCACGCCCCCTATTTCCGTCGCGTAACATGCCAGCGCCGATGCCCACAATCCGATCGGTGCTGGCCAAAATCCCGGGCAATTTAGGGAAATCGGCGCGCAAATTGAAATATTCGGGTAGCACTTCGGGAAAACGCGAATCGCCCTTAGTAAAGTGACCACCCTATGACTATTGGTTGAAAAATGTTGTTGTCATAAGAACCGGGATTAGATACATCTTAATTACAGACACCTCAAACTGTTATAGCTGTTATTGTAGCCTGGGGCTAACAATACAGGAAATTACCAATACCAAGAGGTCTGTTTGTAACTAGGGGTCATCTGTAGTCGGGTGTTCTTAAGTAGAGGACCGCCGTATTTTAATAAGCCCCACTCCCCCTATAGATTTCTATGCCTTATGTGGGCCCTGAACACTTACCAGGAATTCCCAGTGGGGGGCGCTGGCCCAGGGGCTTGTTTGTTGCCCTCTCTTTAGGCACAACCTCCCATTTCCTCTAGTTTAGGTCCAAAATTGTGAGAGTGCCGAATAGTTTCCAACCAATCACAGTGTGCCTCTGTTCTTCGATGTTTGGGGACACCTAGGCTTGACTTCATGTGTACTAGAGAGTCCTCAACCTTTGGCCGGTGAGTCGTGACTATGCATGGACTCCACGCCCTAAGTTCAGCCTGATCCCATGATGCTCCCTACTGGTGTCTCTCGATCTGCTTGGGTCAGTTGCAACCTGTATTGGAACTATAGTCCATACCATTACGTTAAAGTGTGAATACTGATGGGTTCCTTGGAAAAGCCTCTAGGAGTAGCCTAAAGTCAAACCGTTAGGTGCTGCATATGGGTCTACAACCCTCTTCCTCGTTACTCGTCCTCATGGTCTGGACTGTGGGGATGATTGAGAATGTAGCTGGAGCTCAAGGTGGAAACTTGCTCAAAGTCATCAGTTCCGTAGAACCTATCTTTACTCCATCAGTTTTATCTAGTGAAGCCCAAGAGGCAAAACCCCCTTTTGAACTGGAAAAGATCCAATCATCAGATAAAGGTAGAAAAAATCCCACAGGAAAGTTCCCTGAAATCCACACTAATCTGTGAACCAAAATAAACCACAGTATTTGTGGTCTACAAGAACAATATGCTCATTTTTACAGCTCGCCACTTTAACCACCCTTTCCAAACCCTGCAGGGGAACATCTCGTACCTCACCCCTGCAACACGGTAAATGTAAGGTCACGGCTTTACGAGAAAACCTTTGCTTCTCACACTATAATCCAGTGGAAAAGTAAAATTAGCATTTGTGGATATTTATTGGTGACTTCACACGTTTGGAATGCACTCCCATCCCGCGCCCGCCGCCAGCCTTGTCTTCTTTATAACGTCGTTTGATACTTTTCCAACATAATAAGTCTTCCATCTCATTCTTTGTATTCTTTGAACTTACTCCGATATTTGATGTATTTGTTATTGAGAGTTAACATAAATATTCTAGAAGGATTAAAATCTCAGTTCTGCTCTAGGATTGGTCCTTCCTTCTACGGACAAATGTTTCATGGCTATTTTGATGCAGCAGACTGCTGAGCTTGATAAATCTGTCTTCATCGTAGATTTACTTGGTTCTAGTGTAACCATTTAGTTTTTGACCCAAAATGTGCACCTTGCTCTTTTTCCATCACCCAGTTTATTTCTGTGGATATGGAATTTTTGTATCTGGTTTATAATACGGCAGATATGTTGTCTTTTGGACATGTGGAGAACATTCCATTGAGTCCCAACATCATTTAGTTTCAACACTTTAAACTCTGGTGATCGGTATAATACATGGGTTGCCCTACTAATAGTCCAATCCAGTGTGACTACGACCCATGTAGATGATGGATCGACATGGAGAGCAACCCACTTTTGACTTTGATCTATTAGGGTGACCTCTGTTAGTCTAGGCCTACTCATCTGTTGCTTGACCCGGTGGACTGTTTCTCTGGTCCCCACTAACAATCAGGTCTAATTTGGTAGTGAAAACCATTTTTGTCCTTATCTTATACTGTTCTCTTTCAACCATTGGTCCAGATCCAACGCCCTTTGAGCAATAGGATGAGACTTTGATGACCTTCAAGGTTTGGATTTTTTACACGGGAGGCGTGTTGGTGGATGATTTGACAAATCTAGAGTCAAACAATTCTACGTGTCTCATTCATTTGCTCAAAAGTAGGGCATCCATGAATGTCTGGTCGGGTTCACATGTGAGGGTCTTGTCCAGTCAATTGGAGACCTATATCTACTACAGGTCCTACTTCTGGTTGGTGAGGTCCCACAATCACGTGTATAGACCTCTTTGTGGGACGAAAATGTAATAAAACAATCTTTACACTCAACCTAGATGTGAGCCCAATGAGACACATCTGGAGGTCTTATGTCCGGCGTCTCTTGAAGCCTTCTATGAAGCTAGGATCTACCTGCATGAATTTGCCCAATGAAGTCCGGTGTTGCATTGTTCCGGCTTCATCCCCGCAACACCGAGGATTGTATATACAGAGTGATTTGAGATGGGGAGAGATAGAGCACGTGATCTGGTGAGGAGTGATTGCAATCGAGTAATATTTTCCATGTACGGGATGGCGGTGTGTGTATTGAGAATCTGTAACGTGTAACAAGAATGCACAACGATAACACAATGAAGATACTGCCAAGGACAGGGGCGTAACTCCGGGGGGTGCGGTAGCTATTATACAACGGGTCCAAGAGGTTTAGGGGGACCATAAGGTGTCATCTTTCCCATATGAGAAGACTACGTATATAAACTATACGTAAAGTCGGAGAGGGGCTGGCAGGATTGCGGGGGGCCATCAGCTTCAGGTTACACATCTGCCATGGATACAAATAAACCCACCGCAACCCATATTATTCAACTTCAGCGTTGGAAGCTTACTCATTCTGAATGAAAGTATCGTTCTCAATACAATTACCCTGGGGCATTATTTCTCATCTCAACTGTTTCTATCTCCAATAGGAAAGACCACCAATCTCAATCGAGAGTGGAGGCGATTTCAAACTGCCGGACATAGATCAATGATATTCAAAGGGATCACAGTAAAAAAAATCCTGGAGCCGCCTTTCAAGTTAAGCCAACGTGACAGAGATCTGGCCACCATGCCAAACCATAGCCCCAAATACATTGGGCACATTTACTAAGGGTCCGAATTGCAGTTTTCTCCAACGGGGTTCTGAAAATTTTACGTTTTGGCCGGGTTTTTTTGGCAGCATGCGATCGGATTGTGTGCATTCGGCCCGCAGCTTGCATGACGACGAAAACGGGGGGCATGGCCTCGTAAAACCTGATGGATTGGAAAAAATGCCGCTATTTTTTTAAAAAAAGTGTCGATTGCACGCCTTCCCATTAATGCACAGGAATAGGATGGTGAACTCCGCCGGACCTGGACGAACTCGGTGGCAGCAGGACAACCTGGTGGACATCGGGCGACACCGATTAGTGAAATCGACGGAAGGAACCGAAGTCCTTGTCGGAGAACGCGCCGCTGGACTGGGAAAGTAAATGAGCCCCATTATTTGGTATAGTAATAAAGTCTTGGCCGCAAGTATTATATATATATATAACAGCAGCCAAAAATCTGATAATTTCACCAACTCCAAAAATTGGCCAGAAAAATTTTGTGACACCCTGGGGAAGATTTACTCTTCTCTGACAGTTTTCTGGTGGAGTAGACACATAAATTTCCCCATATCCACCAGAGTTTGAAGGAGTTTTCACCTACTTTGGCTGTCCAATGGGAAAACAGAGGGTAATGGGTGGTTGAAACAGACAGAACAACTTGAGCACTAGACAGAAAATTTTGCATGGTCAATCCTGATCAAAGCAAGAGATTGCACCAGGATCTACTAAGAGGCCGATCTTCTAGTAGTACAGCACAGGGCACCGGTGGGGGGGCATTTCAGATTATTAAATGTCTCCCAATATTTGGTTAGCTGAGACAGTCGCCTCCATAACCATCAACAAGTTCTAACATCTCTCAATGGCAATTTGGATACACCCTTCTTCTGCACAAATGCTCAGGTCTCTCTATCATGAAGGGAAGCTATCCAAAGAATTTAAAGACATGCTCAACAGGTGTCAATGGAATTGAGATATTGGCCATTGCTGATCACTTCAGAACTTTCAGGCTTTGTTCCATCCATTTCTGGAGGTTGCATGGGGCCATTGTCCTGTTGGAAGGACCAAGGACACCAAACCAAGGTTTCTGACACTGGGCCCTAAATTGGCGCCAAAATCTCCAAACTTTCATGTTGCCCCTACACATATTCGAGGTCAAGGCCACAAAACGACCTCCGAACATCTTACTTGTGTTGCTCTTATCACATGAAATATCAAAAGTGCAGTTAAGTTGGTGGCTGTAACGGTTTGAAAGTGAAGATAAGTTCTCCATGAATTGGCTTCGGAAACCCTGGACAGATGTCAGCAGGACACGTTACCGCTATATGGGGCATCATAGTGGTGTACCTGCTGTATTTTCCGCTGTGTATAAAGGATTGACTTCGTTTTACTGTTTTATTTTATTTGTTCTTTTCACCCAACCCTTCATCTTCAAGAATCTTGAATCAAAATTTCTTAAACAATGTAAAGAATTCATAAAGGAACAGAGACTTCACAGTTGTTCTGTATTCTCGGTGGCAATCATGAAAAAGTCCCCCGTGTCCTGAAATGCACATTAGTTTAGGGGAATTTTTGAGCTGCCACAGACCACCCCCTGTAGTGATTATATACAGGTGGGTGGGCGGTAGCCTGGGGCCCAAGCTCTAGGGGGCCCATGGCCACCAAAACCACAAAACCAAATTTGTACTGGAGGGACCTTCACCCATGAAATCCTATACATCTATTCTCCTCTCAATACACATCTAAGAGCCAGCTGGGGTCCTCCAAAAGTCCTGAAGCAGATTTGAAAGCAAAAAGAATGGACACGTTCCATTCTCCAAGAAGCTGATTCTAGTCCAGATGGAGGAAGTGATTCCCGACTTGTAGGGCCCTATATCTGTACAGCCCATGGGCATGGCAGTCATAATCAGCCCAGCTGCCCCTGTATAAGATCTCCCCGTAAAGAAAGTCTTATACTCAACTAGACACTTTATGTCACCGCTACATTTTCTTCAATGGCATCGGTGAACCTTGAGTACTTATAGCTGCATAATATATTATCTTTCTTAGCCACTTAGCAATGAGCAGACACATTAAAATTCGGGTTGGCTGAGTTTGGTCACCAGCACCGCTCATGGGAGTTGGTAAGGGGATGTGAAGCTGAAACGGAGATCGACTTCTAAGGAGTTCGGAGTACACATCGGGGGAACCAAATCACAAAAACCTTGGTCATGTCCGTCAAACACTAACTTCCTCACTACTATTTCATCATAAATCGGGACCTGATCCCATATCTGGAGTTTGCGTAATCTTGATCCTTTGTTTTTGTTGTGTAGCCCTGGGGGCCAATAAGGTTGTACATAAGGAATCCATGGGGGTAAGGGGCTGGATCTAATGAATCCATAGGGTGTAAGGGGATTTATATAAAAATACCCATGAGGAGGCTGTTTGGGATGATAAAACTTGGAAATTTTCGGCAACAGGAGACTGTTTCAGAATTTTAATGCCGCCGAAAGTTCTCAATGCAAAGGGGCCCATGGAGGGTCTGTCGCCCAGGGGCCTACTGATACCTGGAGCCGACCTGGACCCCTGGGTCATCTGATGTGTATGACTAACTATAGAATTGTATCATTATCGGTACAGCTACACAGAAGGATTTAGGGACCTCCGTCTTAGACATCACTAGTTGCCACAGCCCTTGGACCATTGGTGATCAGTTGAATGGATATAACTACATTATATTCAGTGGATAGAGGATAATTCTTTCCGTTGAGTTTTTGACACTTGAGAAGACTTATATATAACACCCAGACAAATAAACATGTAATACGTATTTTAAGGTACGGCATGAAACTGCATCTCACGGGAGGTCACTGTTTTGCATAATACCCTGAAATTTTAACCAAGTTCCTTAAGTGAGGACACATCTGGAGACCGCTCTGGGGTGCGGCTAATTTTAGATCCGCAGTACGTGAAGCATTTGAGAAAAGTATTGCCGGTGGAGCATTCATAGCGACTATGCGTCTCTTGTATCCTAAACATCGCCGTCTTGTGGGCTGCCTCTCACGTAACACTTATACCACAGCTTAGTCCATGTCACATACAATGACGACACCATGAGATAGGAGGTCTGGGAGAATTGCCCACTTCCGGGACTCTGGCAGGTCTCCCCTTTAGGCGAGTCCTTCCAATGTTCTGGGAAATAACACAATTGGCCTTTCAATTCCTTTTGTTTACCAAAGTGACGATGAACGTGGTCTGCCGATTACATAGATAAAATAACTCACAGTTTTGTATCAATTTTGGATTCAGAACTGAAATTTTTTACGCTGAAGAACCGAACTACATACAATTTGTTCAGTGTGGCCACAATTTACAGTACCGTCCAGGGGTTCTCATGCTATAGGACAGTTCCTGATTACTGATGGTCGCACATTGGACTCCAGAATGGGGGTTCAAGGTCCTCTGTCGGAGGTTGGTTCTAAGACCACCCACCTTCATATCTCCATCATTGTATTGGGGATGGACCGCTACTGCCCCATTCATACAGAAGACGAGGGACCACACCTCCTTGTTATAAGATGGGAAGGCACTCTAAACTGTTCCGAACAGACAAACCATAGGGCATAGGGAGAAGTGTCTCAATACTTTGGGTTTGGTTTCAAGGCCCTGGTCCTCTGTGTGTGTAGCAGTTCGGTATAAGTGACCGTCATACTTTTAGGGACTGATAGACCCAACACTGCAACTATCAACTAGGACTCTATTCACATAGAAGAACTAGCGCCCGTTTTGTTGTAACTGGATGACCCAACAGTTGGACCTCTAGGAATGAGACTGATGGGGTAAGAGTAGGGGGTCACGGGCTAGAGTGATGTAGCGATAGGCTCAGACGCCCTGATGAAAGTTCTCATGGGCGATGGTCTGAGAAGATCTGACGATCCAAGGTTGTATGTTTGACATTGTCTATTTTTCATTGAGTAGATATGACCATGGGAAATATCAAATCTTAAAGTTTTTTAAAATATATTAATCCTTAAAGGATGTACCAATAAATTATATTTAAATTTTTTTAAAATTACTCCTGTCTTGATACTTTAAAAATTTTTATATTTTCAGGACAAACCTGTTTTTGGTGATTTTTGGACTTTTTTTGTAGGATACGGGCAGAAGTGAACTAAACTCTGCCTCAGACGAGCTATGGAATGCCGCCCCCCATTTGCTGTTGTCGGCTGCCTGAGGCAAGAGGCTCAACTCACCGCAAGAGAAAGTCTGACGTAAGATGAGGCGGCCTAAAACTCTCAATTTGTGCCCCAGTGTTGCTGCTATTTTTTTTACATTGGATATAGATTTTATAATTCCTAGGAATTAATGATATATCGGAGGGAATTTAGTTGATGAATAACGTTCTCTTGTCCTTTAAATACGCTTTGCATATCACTTGGAATGGAGGTGGAGATGTTACCATGAGGATGTATATTTCAGAAGTGCTTTGGGGTGTAGCTAAATTGGAGCTCTCAAAATCTGCCCCCGAGCTGCCGTCACTGTGACAATTGGAAAGTTCTTTATTCTTTTCAGTTCAAATTTCTCACATCATTTTTTTTTCATTTTTCCATTTGCAGAGCTGCACGGGGCTTGTTTTCTGCGGCAACTATCGTACTTTCTGTTGGCACAATTTAATATTCTGAGCCAAATGCAGGAAGTTACCCCACATTCTCTATGTTTTGGTAACTTCTATGTGTTGATCCAGATAATACAGGTCCCGTTATTCTTAGGATCAGTCCGATCATGGAAATAATCATATTTATACTTTGGTTATAGTCTTAAAGGGATTTCCCTGAAACCAATTCTCAAATGTTTCCCCTGGTGATGCTTACACGATAACGGTAATTTTTACCCTACATTTATTGCTGTTTTGGAAGAATCGATGGGGTTTCTGAACTGAGCCAAATAGAACTCTGGAAACTTGTGATGCAGTAAAAAGGGTCACTCTCTGGATGGGGCCGGACAAGATGGGGTGTCCCATATTTCTCCCACCCTGGGGATTCGGATTTACTGAATTGTAAGTTTCTGTTTTTTCTCCCCCTCATTTGTTTTATCATTGTTTTGCCGTTTTTTTTTTGTAACTTTTTACATCCTTTTGAACACCTGACTCCCTTTTTTATTAAGCTCTTCCACTACGCTGTGCGATTCATAGCCTTGTAAGTGTGAATAGCTGTGTGCTGCTAGAGAGCTGAGCGTGCATGTCGATGGTGTGACAAGGTGACTGCTGAGAGCTGAGCGTGCGTGTCTTGTGTGCCCGCGGGTGCCGTGGCGCCTGGGGCGTGCGTGTCTAGTGTGTGCCAGGTGACTGCTAGAGAGCTGAGCGTGGTGGTTTAGTGGTGTGACCAAGGTGCCTGCTGCAGCGTGCGCGTGCGTGTCTCGTGGTGTGACAGGTGACCCTAGCGAGTCGTGTGCGATGTCTAGTGGTGGACAGGTGACTGCTAGGAGTGCGTGTGTGTGTCTCGTGGTGGACAAGTGCTGCTGCGAGCTGCGCGGCATGTCTCGAGTGGTGTGGCTGGGACTGTAGGGTGCAGCGTGCGTGTCTGTGGTGTGACAAGGTGACTGCTGAGAGCTTGAGCGTGCATGTCTCAGTGGTGTGCGGCAAGGTGACTGCTCAAGCAGCTGCTGAGCGTGGCTGTCTAGTGGTGTGACAAGGTGACTGCTGAGAGCGAGCTGCTCTGTGCTAGTGGTGTGACACGAGTGCACTGCTGGAGTGCTGCAGTGTGCGGTCTAGTGGGTGACAAAACACCACACTGGTACGTGCAGCGAGTGAGCGTGCATGTCTCGTGGTGGGAAAGGGAGCTGCTAGAGAGAGGAGCGGTGACGGATTCGCGCCTGCGTTGCAGTACTGTGTTATCGTGTGAGCATGCTGAGTCTCTGTGTACGTGGTTCGACTGCCTTTCATGAGCTCTATCATGTTGCTATCGGAGCTAGTGGTGTGACAAGGTGACGCTAGAGAGCTGGCGTGAGTGTCTAGGGTGTGACAAGGTGACTGCTAGAGAGCTGAGCGTGCATGTCTATGGTTGACAAGGGTGATCGTAGAGAGTGATGGCGTTAGTGTGGACAAGGTGACTGCTAGAGAGCTGAGCGTGCATGTCTAGTGGTGTGACAGTGACTGCTAGAGAGCTGAGTGCATGTCTAGTGGTGGTGACGTGGGACTCGCTAGAGAGCTGAGCGTGCTATGTCTAGTGGTGTGACAAGGTGACTGCTAGGAGAGCTGAGCGTGCATGTCTAGTGAGTGTGACAGGTGACTCGTAGAGAGCTGAGCGTGCATGTCTAGTGGTGGTGACAAGGTGACTGCTATAGAGCTGAGCGGGCTGTCTAGTGGTGTGTGACAAGGTGACTGCTAGAGAGCTGACGGTGATGTCTAGTGGTGGACAAGTGCTGGCTAGAGAGGTCTGGCGTGTCAGTGGGTGTGACAAGGTGACTGCTAAGAGCTGAGCGTGCATGTCTAGTGTGTGACAAGGTGCTGCTAGAGAGCTGAGGTGCGATGTCTAGTGGTGTGACAAGGTGACTGCTAGAGAGCTGAGGTGCATGTTCTAGTGGTGTGACAAGGTGACTGCTAGAGTGCTGAGCGTGCATGTCTAGTGGTGTGACAAGGTGAGCTTGAGCTGAGCGGCATGTCTAGTGGTGTGACAAGGTGACTGCTAAGCGCTGAGCGTGCATGTCGTGGTGTGACAAGTAATGCTAGAGAGCTGAGCGTGATGTCCTAGGGTGTGACAGGGACTGCTAGAGTGCTGAGCGGGCTATGTCTAGTGGTGTGACAAGGTGACCGCTAGAGCGCTGAGCGTGATGTCTAGTGGTGTGACAAGGGACTGCTAGAAGTCTGAGCGTGCATGTCTATGGTGTCAAGGTGACTGCTAGAGAGCTGAGCGTGCATGTCTAGTGGTGTGACTAGGTGGACTGCAGAGATCGCTGAGTGTGCGATGTCTAGTGGTGTGACAAGGTATGCTAGAGAGCTGAGCGTGGTGTCTAGTGGTGTGACAAGGTGACTCTAGGAGAGCTGAGCGTGCATGTTATGGGTGTGACAAGTGTCTGCTAGAGTTCTGGCGCGTAATGTCTAGTGGTGTGACAAGGTGACTGCGAGAGTGCTGAGCGTGCATGTCTAGTGGTGTGACAAGGTGACTGCCTAGAGAGTGGAGCGTGTGTCTAGTGGTGTGACAAGGTGACTGCTAGAGAGCTGAGCGTGCATGTCTAGTGGTGTTTGACAAGTGCTGCTAGAGATGCTGAGCGTGCTGCCTAGTGGTGTGACAAGGTGACGAGAGAGCTGAGCTGTGCATGTCATGGGGTGTGACAAAGGTGACTGCTAGAGAGCGTGCATCTATGACAGCGTGCCGTAAGTAGGATTCTGGTGTGACAAGGTGCTGCTGATGCGCGGAGGGCATGCTAGTGGACATGAGCTGTGCATGCTGCTGTGGTGTGACAGGTGACTGCTAGAGAGCTGAGGATGGCACGCTCAGCTCTCTAGCAGTCACCTTGTCACACCACTAGACACGCACGCTCAGCTCTCTAGCAGTCACCTTGTCACACCACTAGACATGCACGCTCAGCTCTCTAGCAGTCACACAGCTATTCACACTTTACAAGGCTATGAATTCGCACAGCGTAGTGAAGAAGCTTTAATAAAAAAGGGAGTTCAGTGTTTTCAAAAGGATGTTAAAAAGTTACAAAAATAAAACGGCAAAACAATTATAAAACAAATAGGGAGAAAAATAACAGAAACTTACAAATTACAGTAAATCCTGAATCCCCGGAGGTGGGAGAAATATGGGACACCCCATCTTGTCCGGCCCCATCCAGAGAGTGACCCCTTTTTACCTGCATCACAAAGTTTTCTATAGTTTCTATTTGGCTCAGGTTTCAGAACCTCCCATCGATTACATTTCCAAAACAGCAATAAAATTGTTAAGGGGTTAAAAATTACCTTTATCGTGTAAGCATCACCAGGGGATCAAAATTTGAGAATTTTCTTTCATGGGCAAATCCCTTTAAGACATAACCAAAGTATATAAATATGATATTTCCATGATCGGACTGATCCTAAGAATAAGGGACATGTATTATCTGGATCACACAGTAAGAAGTTACCAAAACATAGAAGAATGTGGGGTAACTCTCCTGCATTTGGCTCAGAATATTAAATTGTGCCAACAGAAAGTACGATATGTGCCGCAAAAAACAAGCCCCCGAGCAGCTCTGCAAATGGAAAAATGAAAAAAATGATGTGAGAAATTTGAACTGAAAAGAATTAAAGAACTTTCCCAATTGTCACAGGTGACGGCAGCTCGGGGGCAGATATTTGAGAGCTCCAAATTTAGCTACACCCCAAAGCACTTCTGAAAATATACATCCTCATGGTAACATCTCCACCTCCATTCCAAAGGTGATATGCAAAGCGATTAAAAGGACAAGAGAACGTTATTCATCAACTAAATTCCCTCCGATATATCATATAATTCACTAGGAATTATAAAATCTAGTATCCAATGTAAAAAAAAATAGCAGCAACACTGGGGCACAAATTGAGAGTTTAGGCGCCTCATCTTACGTGCAGACTTTCTCTGGGGTGAGTTGAGCCTCTTGCCTCAGGCAGCACCGACAACAGCAAGATGGGGGGCGGCATTCCATAGCTCGTCTGAGGCAGAGTTTAGGTTCACTTCTGCATCGTATCCTACAAAAAAAAAGTCCAAAAATCACCAAAAACAGGTTTGTCCATGAAAATATAAAAATTTTTAAAGTATCAAGAAGGAAGTAATTTAAAAAAAATGTTTAAATATAATTTATTGGTACAATCCTTTAAGGATTAAAATATATTTTAAAAAAAACTTTAAGAATTTGATATTTCCATGGTCATATCTACTCCATGAAAAATAGCACAATGGTCAAACATACAACCTTGGCATCGTCAGATCTTCTCAGACCATCGACCATGAGAACTTATCATCAGGGCGTCTGAGCCTATCGCTACATCACTCTATGGAGCCCGTGACCCCCTACTCTTACCCCATCAGTCTCATTCCTAGAGGTCCAACTGTTGGGTCATCCAGTTATCAACAAAACAGGGGCGCTAGTTCTTCTATGTGAATAGAGTCCTAGTTTGATAGTTGAGTGTTGGGTCTATCAGTCCTACTAAAGTATACGGTCACTTATACACAGAACTGCTACACACACAGAGGACCAGGGGGCCTTGAAAGCCAAACCCAAAGTATTGAGACACTTATCTCCCTATGCCTATGGTTTGTCTGTTCGGAACAGTTTAGAGTAGCCTTCCCCATCTTGTAACAAGGAGGTAAAGTGGTCCCTCGGTCTTCTGTATGAATGGGGCAGTAGCGTCCATCCATCTCAATAGCAATGATGGAGATATGAAGGTGGGTGGTCTTAGACGCACACTCCGACAGAGGACCTTGGAACCCCCATTCTGGAGTCCAATGTGCGACCATCAGTAATCAGGAACTGTCTACAGTGAGGAGACCCCTGGACTGTACTGTAATATTGTGGCCACACTGTAACAAGAAGTTATGTAGGTTCTGGTCTTCAGCGTAAAAAATTTCAGTTTCTGAAATCCAAAATTGATACAAAACTGTGAGTTATTTTATCTATGTAATCGGCAGAACACGTTCCATCCGGTCACTTTGGTAAACAAAAGGAATTGAAAGGCCAATTGTGTTATTTCCCAGAACATTGGAGAGACTCGCAGAAGAAGGGGAGACCTGCCAGAGTCCCGGAAGTGTAGGCAAGTCTCCCAGACCTCCTAGATCTCATGGGTGGTCGTCATTGTATGTGACATGGACTAAGCTGTGGTATAAGTGTTACGTGAGAGGCAGCCACAAGGACGGCGATGTGTAGGATACAAGAGACGCATAGTCGCTATGATGTCCACCGGGCAAATACTTTTCTCAAATGCTTCACGTGACTGCGGATCTAAAATTAGCCGCACCCCAGAGCGGTCTCCAGATGTGTCCTCAGACTTAAGGAACTTGGTTAAAATTTCAGGGTATTATGCAAAACAGTGACCTCCCGTGAGATGCAGTTTTCCATGCCGTACCTTAAAATACTTATGTAAACATGTTATTTTGTCTGGGTGTTATATAATAAGTCTTCAAGTGTCAAAAACTCAACGGAAAGAATTATCCTCTATCCACTGATATATATGTAGTTATATCCATTCAACTGATCACCAATGGGCCAAGGGCTGGGACAACTAGTGATGTCTAAGACGGAGGTCCCTAAATCTTCTGTGTAGCTGTACCGATAATCTATACATTTCTATAGTTAGTACATACACACAGATGACCCAGGGGTCCAGGGTCGGCTCCAGGTATCAGTAGGCCCCTGGGCGACAGAGCCTCCATGGGCCCCTTTGCATTGAACTTTCATGGCGGCATTAAAAATTCTGAAACTAAAACAGTCTCCTGTTGCTGAAAATATTCCCAAGTTTATCATCCCAAACAGCCTCCTCATGGGTATTTTATATAAATCCCCCTTACACCCTATGGATTCATTAGATACAGCCCCTTACCCCCATGGATTCCTTATGTACAACCTTATGTGGGCCCCCCAGGGGCTACACAACAAAAACAAAGGATCAAGATTACGCAAGACTCCAGATATGGGATCAGGGTCCGAGTTATGATGAAATAGTAGTGAGGAAGTTAGTGTTGAGCGGACATGAACCAAGGGTTTGTGAGTTTGGGTTCCCCCGGATGTGACTCCGAACTGCATTAGAAGTTCGACTCCCAGTTTCAGCTTAACATCCCCCTTACCAACTCCCATGAGCGGTGCTGGTGACCAAACTCAGCCGAACCCGAATTTTAATGTGTCTGCTCATTGCTAAAGGTGGCTAAGAAAGATAATATATTATGCAGCTATAAGTATCCTCAAGGTTCACCGATGCCATTGAAGAAAATAGTAGCGGGTGACAATAAAGTGTCTAGTTGAGTATAAGACTTTCTTTACGGGGAAGATCTTATACAGGGGCAGGCTGGGCTGGATTATGACTGCCATGGCCCATGGGCTGTACAGATATTATGGCCCCTACAAGTCTGGAATCACTTCCTACATCTGGGACTAGAATCAGCTTCTTGGAGAATGGAGGACGTGTCCATTCTGTTGCTTTCAATCTGCTTCAGGACTTTTGGAGGACCCCAGCTGGCTCTTAGATGTGTATTGAGAGGAGGAATAGATGTATGAGGATTTCATGGGTGAAGGTCCTTCTCAGTACAAAATTTGGTTTGTGGTTTGGGTGGCCATGGGCCCCCTAGAAGGCTTGGGCCCCAGGCTACCGCCCCACCCACCTGTATTATAATCCACTACAGGGGGGTGGTCATGTGGCAGCTCAAAAATTCCCCTAAACTAAATGTGCCATTTCAGGACACAGGGGGACATTTTCATGATTGCCACCGAGAATACAGAACAACTTGTGAAAGTCTCTGTTCCTTTATAGAATTCTTTACATTGTTTAAGAAATTGTTGATTCAAGATTCTTGAAGATGAAGGGTTGGGTGAAAAAGAACAAATAAAATATAATAACAGTAAAACGAGTCAATCCTTTATACACAGCGGAAAATACAGCAGGTACAACACTATGATGCCCCATATAGCGGTAACGTGTCCTGCTGACATCTGTCCAGGGTTTCCGAAGCCAAATTCATGGAGAACTTATCTTCACTTTCAAAACGTTACAGCCACCAACTTAAATGCATCTTATTGATATTTCATGTGATAGAGCAACACAAAGTAAGATGTTCGGAGGTCGTTTTGTGGCCTTGAGCCTCGAATATGTGTAGGGCAACATGAAAGTTTGGAGGATTTTGGGTCGCAATGTAGGGCCCAGTGTCAGAAACCTTGGTTTGTGTCCTTGGTCTTCCAACAGGACAATGGCCCCATACAAACCTCCAGAAATGGATGGGAACAAAGCGCTGAAAAGTTCTGAAGTGATCAGCAATGGGCCAAGATCTCAATTCCATTGAACACCTGTGGAGAGGTCTTAAAATTTCTGTTGGGAGTAGGCTTCCTTCAGATATGAGAGACCTTGAGCAATTTGCAGAAGAAGGGTGATCCAAAATGCCATTTGAGAGATGTAAGAAGCTTGTTGATGGCTATAGGAGGCGACTGATCTCAGCTAACCAAATATTGGGAGACATTTATTAAGATCTGAAAATGCCCCCCCACCGGTGCTCTGGCCCTGTATCTACTAAGAGTTTACAACCTCTTAGTAGATCCTGGTGCAATCTCTTACCTAGACCAGGATTGACCATGCAAAGATTTCTGCTCTAGTCTCGAACTGTTTTTTGTGTTTCACACCCGTTACCCTCTGTTTTCCACCCGTACATGCCCAAAGAAAGGTGTGGAGAGGAAAACTCTTCAAACTGGTGGATATGGGGACATTTATGTGTCTACTCCACCAGAAAACTGTCAGAGAAGGCAGACTAAATCTTCCCCAGGGTGCCACTAAATTTCTTCGACCAATTTTCGGCCAAGACTTTATTACTATACCGAATAATGGGGCTCATTTACTTACCCGGTCGCGTTCTCCGACAAGGATTGGGGTTTTCCGGCAATTCACTAAGGTTGTGCGCCCGATGTCCACCAGGTGTCGCTGCTGCACCGTGGTCCGTCGAGGTCCGCCGGGGTTCACCATCCTATTCCTGGTGCATGTAAGTGTGTGTCAAGAATTTTTCCGAATCCGTAGGGTTTTCCGACGGCCATGCCCCCTGTTTTTCGTTGCATGCAAGCTGGCGCCGATGAGACACAATCCGATCGCGTGCACCAAAAACCTGTGGCAAAACGGTAAAATTTTGAAAACCAGGTGGAAAAACGCAATTCGGACCCTTAGTAAATGTGCCCAATGTATTTGGTGGCTATGGTTGGCATGGTGGCCATATCTCTGCACTTTGGCTGTAACTTGAAAGGGTTTCTCCAGGATTTTTTTAATGGTAGCCTTTGAATATCATATGACTATGTCTGGGTCAAAGTTGAAATCGCCTCCCTACTCTGATGGAGATGTTGGGTCTTTCCCTAGTTGGAGATAGAAACAGTTGAGATGAGAATAATTGCCCCAGGGTAATTGTATTGAGACAGATCTTTCAGCAATGATGAGTAGCTCCAACGCTGAGTTGAATAATATGGGTGCGGTGGGTTTATGTTGTATCCATGGGCAGAGGTGTAACCTGAAGCTGATGGGCCCCCCGAAGTCCGTGCCAGGCCCCCCGACTATAACGTATAGTTTATAGTACTAGTCTTCTCATATGGGAAAGTGACACCTTATGGGCCCCCTAAACCTCTTGGACCCAGTTGCTACCGCACCCCCTGGAGTTACGCCCCTGTCCATGGGCGAGTAGCTGTCATTGTGTTATCGTTGTGCATTCTTGTTACGTTACAGAATTTCTCAATACAACACATCGCCATCCCGTAAATGAAAAATTACCTCGATTGTCATCACTCCTCACCAGATCACGTGCTCTAATCTCGTCCCCATCTCCCTCCGGTGACAAAAAGTGTCTTACACCACAAAGGAACAGGCCAGGAAACAAAAAATGTTACAGATTCCTCGGCTCCACGCCTATTTGTCTTACAATCGATTGTTGATTTTTATTCCTTTTGTTGCCGTTGACCCCGAACAAGAATTTCTCAACATCTAAACAGTAAATACACGGAAGACGTCATCCAGATTGACAGAGAAAAGAAGCCGCCGGCCTACAAGGAAGACGGATGAGGCCGGTGACGCGCTGATGACTCGCCGCTCGTTACCATTGTGTGCCGTACAGAAAGCTTCTGTGGCCATTGTAAGAAGATTATTGATGATTTCTGAGGTCATGTGATGTTTATGGAGAGCGGACACTAAACGGCCCTCAAGTCACGAATCATGCTCCATCATGTGGACTTTATGGGACTCTTTAGTTTTCTACATTGTTTAGCAGTTTCCCTCTATCTGTAAGTTGTCTCAGCGTCGGTGTTGGAGACCGGCTGCTATGATGTCTCCCATACACTGAGAGAAGAATAGTTACCGCACTTTATCTATCTGTTCCATATAAGCAGCAGCATGGAGAATATTATGGAGCAGTATTGAACAGTTCAACTGTTTTTCAGATGCAGTTTTTGAAGCCAAAAGCAGCTGTGAATCATAATAGGTGATAAAATATCAATAAAGGAAACCTACCACCACGGATCTACCTATTAAGGTAGATCCGTTGGTAGGTGCATCTAACGTATGTAAGGATAGTCCTTTTTAGGGCCAATCCTTTCCTCCCCTCTATCTTATATAATCTTTAAACGGGGTAATATGCAAATTTTCTCAAGAGGCTACTGGGGCGTTGAGTAACCGGAGCTGAGGCTACACTGCGCGGCTACTCCACCCCCCAGTAGCCTCTTGATCCCCCTACCCAGATATCTTCAGTGCACAGCTCCTCGTAGCGCATGCGCAGTAGGTCCGGCTTAGGAGCATGCTCAGAACTCCGGTTTTGCGTGCACTCGCCCGCAAAACCGGAGTTCTTCGCATGCGCAGAATGCGGGCCGGCTGCTGCGCAATCTCAGCTTCAAAGCCGGAGCTACTGCGCATGCGCTACGAGGAGCTGTGCGCTGGAGATGTCTGGGTAGGAGATCAAAGAGGGTCATTTGTCTTACCTCTGTTTGTTTTTGCCTTCTTTTTTTTCTTCTTTTGTCTTTTTTCCGTCGGCTACTTTGGTCATTTATCAGTCTCACTTTTTCCTTGTGCTTAATGGGTTTTATTTTTTTCTCTTTTTTGTGACATTCATTACAAACGTCTCAAGTCCCTTCTTTCCATTTTCAAAGTGTTCCCTAAGAACTGAGTTTTTAGCGCCCCAAAATGTTGCAAATTTTAGGCAATTTGAAAAGATAAATGTCATTTACAACATTCAGCACATCTGGAATGGAAGATAAAGGCGTCTTACTGTCCCCAAAAAGGTGCAAAAATTGCAATGCGCCCAAAAAAAAGTCGCAAAAAGGAAGAAAAATAAAGATAATTAACCCATATTTCACCTACCCGTACTTCCTTCTCCTTTCTATAGACTTCTATGAGATGCAGAAGTACTGAAGACGGATTCAGGGATACAAGACATCAGGTGTAACGTTTAACCCCTTGCCGCCAATTACCTAATTCATTTCTCCTCTCCTTTTAAAAATTTTAACCTTTTTTATTTGGCCATGTAGGATCGGCTCCAGGTTTCGGCAACACAGCCTCCATGGGCCCCTTTGCAGTGAACTCACGTAGCGGCATTAAAAATTAATAAACTAAAACAGTCTCAATTTCCCTAAAATATTCCCTAGTTTATCATCCAAAAAAGCTTCTCATGGTTATTTTATATAAAGCCCCCCTCACCCCATTGGATTCCTTATGTACAGCCTTATGTGGGCCCCCCCAAGCAGCTATGGGCCCCAGCACTTGCCCAGTTATGCCCAGTGCTAGCGCCGGACCTGATGCACTGTGTAACAGCCTGTGAAACTACAGTAATGCCCCACCCAGAGCCCTTCTGGCTCATTAGCATAATTATAAAAGTTGATATTAGAAGGACGGAGACCATGGATAACATACAGTATATAAGAAGATCCCACAGTCCCGGTGCCTGGATCTATGAGTAATGTCCCTGGTTTATCAGGATGGATTGTGATGGGAGATTTCCTTTAAAGGATACCTACCACCAGGATGAAGGATTGTAAACCCAGCACACTGACATACTGGTGTGTGCCTACTCTGTTATGATCTGAACTTCTTTTAGCTTCTTATACCCTTGTTTTTAATAAAAAAAAAAAGGTTTTCAAAACTATGCCAATGAGTCTATGGGGCTCCAGGCTTCATTGACAGCTATGGAGCCCAAAGCCCCTCAGGCTCATTTGCATAAATTTTACAAACTTTTTTAGGGAAAAAAAAGTCCTAAGAAGCTAAACGAAGAGCAGATCCTGCCAGAGGGGATCACACCAGTAGGTCAGTGTGCTTGGTTTACAATCCTTCATCCTGGTAGTAGATTTCCTTTAAGGTTAGGTCTTGTTAACAGTAAGTGTCAGGCGGAGGAAAGATGGAGGATATGGCTGACACTCCAGCTAGCAGGTAGGTGATGTGGAGATGTAGTTAGACATGTGTTATAGGCCTCTGCTGACTGCAGAGTAGATCCTGCCGATATAGCAGCTCAGGAAATGACTGCTCCGCATTGTCTCTAGACATAACAGGTAAACAGAGGGTTTGGGGGTCTTACAGCGGAGGTCATGGCCTGACGTCAGGGGCGGGTGACCTGGACACTGCAGATCTCCGGCCGGTACTGGACTGTCAGGTTTTGCAGGATATTGTCTGGATGTGGTTTTGGTCAAAAAGGAAAACTTGGAAATGATGTCATAGACTGGAAGAGGGAGGCAGAAAGACAGAAACTGGAAGGTCACAGGTCATTCTAGGAAGTTACATGTTAGTACAGGAACAGCAGGTTACCCTGGTCCTGCTGCTAAACGGGGCCCCAATTCTGTTATCATATATATATAGACACAGCACAGTACTGATTCTCCTATCCTGTATGTATGAGTACAGCACAGTACTACTACCCCTATCCTGTATATAAGGACACAGCACAGTACTACTACTCCTATCCTGTATGTATGAGTACAGCACAGTACTACTACCCCTATCCTGTATATAAGGACACAGCACAGTACTACTACTCCTATCCTGTATATATGGGCACAGCACAGTACTACTACTCCTATTCTGTATATATGGGCACAGCACAGTACTACTACTCCTATCCTGTATATATGGGAACAGCACAGTACTACTACTCCTATTCTGTATATATGGACACAGCACAGTACTACTACTCCTATGCTGTATGTATGAGTACAGCACAGTACTACTACTCCTATCCTGTATATAAGGACACAGCACAGTACTACTACTCCTATTCTTTATGTATGGACACAGCACAGTACTACTACTCCTATCCTGTATATATGGACACAGCACAGTACTACTACTCCTATGCTGTATATATATGCACAGCACAGTACTACTACTCCTATCCAGTATATATGGGCACAGCACAGTACTACTACTCCTATCCTGTATATATGGGCACAGCACCGTCCTCCTCCTCCATCTTCTATTGTCCCTCCCCTCCTCCCTTATCGTTCCTGGTCCCATCCCCTCCTCTCCTCTCTCTGCTCTCGGCCCC
>WNYA01000848.1:37383-109277 GCA_019512145.1 Engystomops pustulosus
TATAGTATGAGTAATATATCCTATATCTATAGTATAGTATGAGTAATATGTCCAGTATCTATAGTATAGTATTAGTAATATGTCCTGTATCTTTAGTATAGTATTAGTAATATGTCCTATATCTATAGTATAGTATTAGTAATATGTCCTGTATCTATAGTATAGTATGAGTAATATATCCTATATCTATAGTATATATATAGTAATCGTCCAGTATCTATGTTAGTATAGTAAATGATCCCTGGCTCGGATATCGCTTAAGTATTCAGAGGTAAGCTGTCCACATTACTCTATATTATATAGTATAGTAATTTTGTCCGGAATATTAATAGTATAGTATTAGTATAATATGTCCAGTATAATATAGATATAGTCTTCGTCAATTATGTCCAGTATCTATAGTCTAGGTTTAGTAATATGGTAGCCTGTCGTCTAGTAGTATAGTAGTATTAACAATGTGCACAGTCATCTAATAGTATACGGTAAGCTAACGGTATAGTCCTGTATCTATAAGTAGTAGTATTAGTACTTTAGTTCATTTGGGGTCCAGGTATCTAGAGTCAGATGCTCTGACTACATATTTCCTATATTGTAGTATATAATATGTCAGTATCTATAAAGTATGTATTAGTAATATGTCTCCAACTGTATCCATCGTATAGTATGAGTAATCCAGTATCTATAGCAAGTTGATGGAAAACCTTTTGAACACAAACGCGGCCCACCTGAAGTGCCACGCCAAACTACAACTAAAACCTGTCGTATTTTTTGCAAAAGTCCAATGCGAAACAATTGAAGGTGCAGTAACTTAGCAAGCTACTCCCGGTGCTCTTTCATCACAGATTCTCTAAATACTACTAGCCCCTGTGGCAAACGGCAATACATCTAGAGAGCGAGGAGAACGAAAGTTGGGATGTCATTCAGAAGCTTCCGTCTAGGGTCTGGGCTGTCTGATAGTGGCAAGAAGTGCCTTGAGTCCTGTCTGTGGTGTGCAAACATCACCCTCCTGGGGTGATGCAGATGCCCATATAGAGACTCTGAAAATGCCAACTCCTAACTATCTGGTGCACCTGTCGGCTATAATATGGAGAGCCATATCTAGTGGTTCCTCACCACCACCACTGAGGTCATATTATAATGTATTAGTAATATGTCCCTGTATCGATATGTATAGTGTAATGAGTAATCCGACCCAGTATCCTATATTATATAAGTAGTATGAGTAATTTCCATCCTAATCAATAGTATGTTTAGTAATATGTCCTGTATCTATATGTATCGTATTAGTACTGATGTCACAAGTAGTATAGTAATGTATTAGTAATAGTCCAGTATACCTACTAAGTATAGGTAGGAGTAATTGCCCAGTATTCTAATATTATGGTATTGTATAATGTGCAGTATCTATAGTATAGTATGAGTTAATATCCCAAGTATCATAAGTAAGTGATTCATATACACTATTTCCTTTATCTATAGTAAAGTATGAGTAATCTGACCCCGATATCTATAGTAATAGTATTAGTAATTGAGTCCTGTATCTTTCGTAATAGTATTTTAATATAAGTCCTGTTCTATAGTATAGTATTAGTAATATATGCAGTCTCTATAGTATAGTCAATGAGTAATATGCCCGTAAATCTTGTTAAGGTAATTAAAGTATCCAATATCTATAGTATAGTCTGAGTACTAATGCCCTGTCATCTATAGTATAGTAATAATAGTAATATCGTGCAGTATCTATAGTATCGTACTGAGTAATATGGACTCCTGTATCCGAATGTAATAGTGTAGTGAGTATATTGTCCTGATATACTATAGTATAGTTGAGTAATATGTCCTGGTATCCCATATAAGGATTATGAAAATATGTCCTGTATCTATAGTCATCAGTATATTAGTAAGGTGCCAGTATATAATAGAGTCTAGTATGACGTAATCATGCCCTTTATCTATAGTATAGAGGTCTATAGTTAGGTAATATCTTGTGCTTTTATCCTATCTATCAGTATAGTATGAAGTACTCCAGTCATCTATAGTATATTAATGAGTAATATGCCCTTTATCTATTGTAATAGTATGATAATCCGAGTATCTATAGTTTGTATGAGTAATAATCCTTATACTATAGTCTAGTATAGTACTCCATGTAATCTAAGTATAGAATAATGAGTAATATGTCCGTATCTTTAAAGTACAGTAGAGTAAATATTCCTATATTATAGTATAGTAATGAGTAAATAATGTCCGTCTATGACGTATAGTATAGTAATCATGCCCTGTAATCTAGAGTATAGTATTAGTAATTGTCATGTATCCTATAGTACTAATTGTAATTAGTAATATGTCCAGTATATCCAGTGCCCGTCACTAGTATAGTAATAACAGTCCATATAGAATAGTAGTATTAGGGGTACGTGTGAGATCTGTCCAGTATCTATAGTGGATCTGAGTAAAGTAAATTAGTAAGTTCTTGTGCCAGAGTCTATTTATAGTACATGAGTCTAAATATGTCCAGTATCCTATGTATAGTATTAGTAATATGTCCAGTCTATTCATATGTATAACGCTAAGTAGTAATATGCTCCACGTATAACTCATAGTATAATAACTAGTAATATGGTACTTTCTATGTGATATCTTAGCTAATATGTCCGGTATATATAATAGAGTATGAGTTTGTAGGTCACAGTAATCTATAGTACTAAGTATTGTACTATATAGTCCCAGTACATAGTATAGTAAGAGGTATTAGTAATATACCTCACAGGTGATCTATATAGATTTATTAGCTATATGTCCTGTATCTATAGGAAAGTATGAAGTAATGGTCCCGTAGATATAGTATAGTAAATTAGTAATATGTTCCAGTATCTATAGTATAGTATTATAATATGTCCAGTATAGTATGTCATAACGTAAAATGAGTAGTATGTCCTGTATCTATAGCAATAGTATTAGTAGTATGTATCCCAGGTATCTATAGTATAGTGCTGAGTAATAGTGTCCCATATCTATAGGTATCAGATAATTAGTATTTGCCTCAGTATCTAAGTATAGTGATAGTAATATGTCCAGTAATTATAGTGTACGTATTAGTAATATTCCTGTAATCCAACCTTGTATAGTATGAGTAATATGTCCCACTATATTAAGTTGATAAGTAAATTAAGCTAAATGATATGTCCTGTATCTATAGTATAGTCTGGAGTAATCCAGTTAGATATCTATCGTCTGAGTCATACTCCGTATCTATAGTTTAGTAATAATTGGTACAAGTATGCATAGTATTAGTAGGAAAGTATTATGGCCTGTAAGCTATAGTAGATAATCCATGTATCTATAGTATAAAGCTATTAGTACATATGTACAAGTATCTAATCTGTTAATCTGCGAATTTCAAGTCGTTTAGATAATATGTGCCTAATAATCTATAGATATACGTTTAGTATATGATCCTGTATCTATAACTTAAGTCTGGTATAACTTCGTCCTGAGATACTGTGAGGGGAGTGAATATAAGTAATAAATGTCCTGGTCCAATAGTTCTAAGTAGTCGAGTAATTGTGTCCAGGTACTATATCAATAGTAATACCAGTAATATGTGGATCCTGTAATCTATTATAGTATTAGGTATAGTACATGTCCTGTATCCAGTCGTATTAGGTATGTAAGTTCATACGGATCATCGTAGGTAAATCTACATGATATTAGGTCAAATCATGTCATTATCTATAGTTAGTATTAGTAACTAATGTCCTGTATGTTATCGATGTATGTACGTATTAGTAATATTCCAATGTTATCCAGCGTATAGTCTGAGTTAATATGTCCTGTATCTATAGTATAGGTATTAGTAATATTCATCCCATGGATCTATAGTAAGTAATGAGTAATAGTGGCAGTATCTAATATTAATGTAATTAGTAATCTGCCCTGTATCTTATAGTATAGATAATTAGTTTAATGTGTCCTAGCTATTGTATAGTAGGAGTAATATGTCCTGTATCTATAAGTATGTTTAGGATAATATGTCCTGTATCTAATAGTATATGTATTAAGGAATAATTCAGTTAATCTATGTATAAGTATGAGTATATGTTAGCTGGATACTATAGTAGACGTATGAGTAAAATAAACTCGGTCCATATATAGAGTCTCGTATTATAATATGTCCCCAGTAATTATAGTATAAGTATTAGTAAATGTCATATCTAATAGTAATAGTATTATAATATTCCAGTATATTAGTTATACGTAAGTATTTAATTGTCCAGTATCTTGTTAGTATCTAAGTAATTAGGCCTGTATCTATAGTATATTATTTAGTCAATATGTCCACAGGACTAATTCTATGTATAGTATGGTAATATGTCCTGTATCAAAAACAAGGAAAAAAAGCAAAAAAAAGAAAAAAAAAAAAAAAAAAAAGTAGGTACGTAGTTATTAGTAATATGTCCAGTATCTATATGGTAAAATAGTATGAGTAATATGTACAGTAGTCGGTATAGTATCATTATGAGTATTTATGTTTCCATAGTCCTATGTAATAAAAATCAGTATATAACGCGTACTACTTTCCGTATCTATAGTATAGTATGGTAATTGTCTCAAGCTATATTATATGGTAATTTCGGTATAGTAATATGTCAGTATCGCTATAGGTATGAGTATTCAGTAACTACATGTCCTGTATCATCGTATAGTATGAGAATAATCCATATCTATAGCAGTGCTGGAAAAACCTTTTTAGACAACAATACCGAGTGCCCAAACTCAACCTAAAACCTGGCGTATTTTATTGTGCAAAGTGCCAAGCGACAAGTTAGGCAGTAACTTATTTACTCCCTGACTCTTCACAGATTTCAATAAATATAGGCCCCTGTGGACACAATACAGTATGAAAAAAGGAGAGTAAGTTTGGATGATCAGTGTACTAGGCGCAATCCTTCTAGGGTCCTGGTCCTGCCTAGTAGTGCACGCGGCGCTTGACAGTCCCCTGTCTTGGCAAAACTCGAGGAACCTCTAGGGTGTTGGCAGAGTGCCCTTTAGAGGACTCTGAGTTGCAGGGACAACCTAAGTCTGGGCACCGTCCGTAGCCGTATACGGTTCGCCCACCGTACTGATTCTATGTATACAGTAATTTAGTAATATTGGGAAGACAAGTTTACTATGCACGTCCTTATACTATAGTATAAGTATGACGTATACCAGTATCTAGTTGTTTAGTAGGTAGAGTAACTATTCCAGTATCTTCGTATAGTATTAGTAATATGTCCTGTATCTATAGAATATAAGTATATATTAATATGTCCAGTAATATATATTATAGGCACTAATTAGTAATATGTCCAGTAGCTATAGTTATAGAAAAATAGAAGTAATATTCCCAGTATCTGTGTATACGTATTAGTAATATGTGCAGTAGATCTATGTACAACATGGTATCGAGACCGTAAATATTGCCGCAGTTAAGTCTATCGTAATAAGTAATCACTAGTAATATAGATTCCTGTAATCTTTAGATAATAGTATTGTCAATGTCCCGTATTCAGGTCATCTTATTATATGTATTAGTAATATGTGGCAGTACTCCTATCATTTATAGTATGAGTAATATGGGGCCCCAGTAACTTAGCTAACTATGGTATTAGTTAAGTGATGTCATGATGCTAAGTAATAGCTCGATTGAGTAATGTTACCTACGTCTTAGTCTCGTACAAGGTATACGATAGAGTATATCGTCCTGTATCTATGAATAGTAGGAGAAATATGTCCTGTATCTTAAATTTAGTGATGAGTTACCAGTATCGGAATAGTATAGCTATAGTAATTGCCCTTTATCTATGAGTACTAAGTATGTATGCTAGTATATGGGTCCTCGCATAAGTCCATTGTATAGTATGTGTAATAAATCAGTAGCACAGAGATAATAGTCCACTGAGATAATATGCCCCTTTATCTGAGTATGTAATGAGTAATCCTGCCCTTTAATCTATAGTACTAGTTATGAAGTAATTTCCAGCTATCTAATAGTCTTTTGTCATGAGTTAATATCCTATATCTATAGTAGGTATGGAGATATCCTATCTATAGTATAGTCTATTAGTGAATATGCTCCTGTATCTATAGTACAGTATTGAGTATACTGATCCTATAGTCTAGTGAGTTAGGTATGAGTAATTTATGTTCCGGAGCTATGTAATGAGTTGGAGTAACATTCCTGTATCTATAGTCTGAGGTATTAGTAAGTAATGTTCGCAGTATCTATATATAGTATGGAGTATATGATCAGATATAAGGATAGTATTAGTAATATGCCCTGTAGTCTGATAGGTTAGTATTATTAAGTATATATAGGTGCCCTGCTCATCTATAAGGTATAGATTAGTATATGTCCGAGTATCTATAGTAGACTGAGTGATTGTCAGATAATATGTGCCGAGTATGCTATAAGTATAGTGATCAATGTAGATAATATGTTATCCAGTATCTTCTTTTAATCGGCTTATTTGGGGTTAGAGTCAATAAATAGTCCAGTGAGTCATGGATAGTAATTAAGTACTTGAGTCATATTCGTCCTCCAGATATAAATAACCTCAGTGATACGTATCTAGTAACCTAGACATTCTCCAGTATGCTAATAGTATAGTATTGATGTAATAATATGTCCAGTATATATAGTATATGTATTAGTTATTGTCCCAGTACTATAGTCTAGATATTAATAATGATGGTCACTGTGATCATTGAGGATGGTATGAGTATATATGTGCTCTAGTATCTATAGTATAGTATCTAGTATATGCTCCAGTATATATAAGTCAAATACGATATTAGAAATTCGTCGTCAGTACTATAGTATTGTATTAGTTCGAAAGATAGTCCTGTAGCTATAGTATAGATTTATATACTGATATGTTCCAGTATCGATAGTAATGACGTGATTAGAGTAATATGGCGCAGTGATATATAGTCTATGGTATTATGTAAGTGAATCGGCCACATGCGCTTATGGTATTAAAGTATTAGTTACTATGTCCTGTATCATATACTATAGTATGCAGGTTAATATGTCCTACAGTATCTTAGTATATTATGTAGTATAATGTCAGTAATATATATGCTATAGTATTATAATAGTGCCATTATCTCATACTGTATAGTATTATTAAAACAATATGTCCTGTATCTATAGTATATTTATTATGTAATTATGATCGGCGTATATATAGTGATGTATGTGGATCATAAATGTCCTATTATATCGTATAGGTCATAGTAATTAGTAATATGTCCTGTAATCATATAGTTTAGGTATTAGTAACTCATGTCACAGTATCATTAGTATAGTTTTGTGAATATGTCTAGCAAAGTATCTAATAGTAAGTAGTTAGTAATACAAGGCGGATTGCCGCGACCTACTTTAAAGAAAACATCCCCGACTTACAGCAGAAACGGTCATAGAGTTAAGACAGGGAGCCAACCCTCTCCCGCGGAAGGAACCGGAGGTGCTCCCTCTTCCCCCGCCCCCCCCCCCCCCCTCCCCCCGCCCCCCCCCCGCCCCCCCCCCCCCTCCCCCCCCCCCCCCGGCCCCCCCCCCCCCCCCCCCTCGCCCCCCCCCCCCCCACCCCCCCCCCCCCCCCCCCCCCCCCCCCCCCCCCCCCCCCCCCCCCCCCCCCCCCCCCCCCCCCCCCCCTCCCCACCCACGTCCCCCCTCCCCCCCCCCCCCGCCCTCAGACACCCCCCCCCCCGCCCCCCCCCCTCCGCCAACGCTCCCCCCCCCCGAGCCTACTTCCTCTAGCCCCTCCCCCCTCCCCCCCCCCCCCCGCCCCACAGCCGCCCCCGAGGATAACGCCCCTGCCCTGCCATAGGCGCCGCTCCCCAAACCCTACTCGGCCCCCCCCGCCCCCCCCCCAACCCACCCCGGAAGCGCCTTCTATTGCCCCCACCGCTCAGCCACGCCCCCCATCCCCCCCTCCCCGCCCCCAGCCCCGCCTCCGTCGACCCCGGCCTCCCCAACCCCCCTCGAACCCAATCCGCGGGCCCCCCCCCTCCACGCCCCCACCCCCCTCCCACACCCCCCCCCCCCTCAGCCCCCCCCCACAACCCCCCCGCCTGCCACGCCCCCTCCCCCCCTGTATCCCCCCCGAAGCCCCCCCTTCTCCAGAAGCCCCCCCCTCCGACCACGCGCCCCCCGACTCCCCCACCCCCCACCCTCCCCCGACCCGCCCCCCCCCCCCGCCCCGCCTCTCAGGCCTGGGCGCGTCGCCAGTCCCGTGCCCCCCCACCCCCGGCCCGCAGCCCCCCCTCGGCTACCCGCCCGAGTTCGTCTCCGCATCCCCCCCCCCCCCCCGGTATCTCCCCTCCCCCCCCATTCACCCCTTCCCACCCCCCCCCCCCCCCCCTCTCCCTCCCCTCCCCCGCCCTTCCCCAACCCCCTGTGCCCCCCACCCCCCCACCAGCCCGCCACCCCCCCCCCCACAATGTGAAAGCGCTCCTGCTGACGCATCGTCTGCTGGAATTGCTACATATCTAATAATCGCGTAGAGCGTGCATTGCTGAGCTGTGTAAGGTGTGTTCTGTAGGTATTGCTCCTTATTGATATCCCTATGTCTCGTCCAGTTCACGGCATAAATTTTGAAACTGCCCATCTACGATCACGTGGGGCAAAAGAAAACAATTTGTCAAGACCATGCTCAATTATAAGGATTCAGTCTTACAATACTGTACATACAAATTCATAAATCTTACGACACAAACCTCGCGGGACCGCTAGTCATATGTATGTAACCACCAAGTCTGTCCATAGAATTAAAGGAGGCTAACAGGGACCTGGGACTGTCCTGTTGTCCTGCAGTAGTTATGAGTAATATCATGGCCGCTGTATCTATCAGTATCGTATTCAGTAAATATTCCAGTATCTATAGAGTATAGTATTAAGTAATATGTCGCTGTATAGGAGCTTATAGTAATATGAATGAGTAATAATGCTATTATATCAATATAGTATAAAGTAATGAAGATAATATGTCCAGTATCTATGAGTAATGTCTCGTATTTTAGACATAGACATACGTGGGATTCGCCGTAATACGTATAGATATAAAGGTATTAGTAATTGGCTCCAATGTTCTATAGTAGTGAAGTAGTGTGTTAATGATCGTCTGCGTATCTAATACGATATAATTACAAATTTTGAAGCACCAAAAAACCAAAAGTTGGGGACCGTGATAAAGGAGGGCAACCAAAGGAGAAAAACCGCGAGAAAACAAGCAAAGGGTGAAAAGAAGGGGGGAAGAAGAAGAACGAAGCTCGGCCGAGGAGAGAACGGGAGAACAAAAGACCGAAAGAGCGGGAGGGAATAAGAGAATGGGGACTGGGGAGAGCCCCTAAAAACGAATTTGTGGGAATACCCCCATCTAAAAAACAAAGGGAGGGTCTTAATAGTGGAAAGTTGGGGGGAAGGCCAGTAGTTAGAAAAATACAGAAAAGGGGGGTGTGCAGCAGGCAGTGTGGGAGGGGGGGGGAAAGGAGAAGGGGGAAGAAGAAGGAAGAAGGTGGTGGGGGGGAAGCGCCACTTATCTACTGGAAAATACAAACGCTTCTCGATTTCCTTCTTGTACATCTTGCATGTCGCTGTATCTAATTAGTATAGTACTGAGTACATCATATATATTAGTCATATGTATTACAGGTAATATGTGTCCGAGTATAAATTTGGTATAGTAAGTGTCGGTATTTAATGGCTCCTGTATTATCTATACATTTAGTCTAGATTTGAGTAATAGATGTGCGTATCCGTATATTAGTATAGGTATTAGTATATGGTGTCTGTAGTCTCATAGGTGAGTAGTATTAAGTTAATTATTGTACCTGAAAGTATCTATAGTATAGTATGAGTGAAGGCCCTCACAGCGTTGATTTAGTTGATGATATAGTATCTATGTCGCTAGATCAAATATAGTATACAGTATTAGTAATTATGTCGCTGTATCTATTAGTATGTTATGAGTAATTATGCCTATTTATTTCTATAGTATCGTAGAGTAATTAAAATGTGCAGTTCATATCTATAGTATATGTTCTAGATACAATATGTCCTGTCATCTAATAGTAAATAGTACACTGAGTACGATGTCGCTCGGAAATATCTTAGTATAAAGTATTTAGTAATATGTGCAGTTCTTATTGGAGTCCATCTGGTGTATTAAGTATATGTCCTAGTGTATCTCTATACATGATATGGGTAATATAGTATAAAGCAGGCGTCTCTCGGCGTCCTGACTTAGCGACCCACTTAGCAGACAAGGTTTTAATACTAAACTCAATTACGTAAAGAACGAACGATGCCACCCATGCTTCCCTAGTAGACCCGAAAAGATATTCTGCTGACCTCGCTGAATGCTTTTACTATCAGTCCTATGCTTGCGAATGCTGATCTGATAAGGTGTCTGTAATGAAGCTTAATTGAAATCCTGTAGGCGCATCCCATTACAGTCAAAAATTTTGAAAAAAAAACTCCAATTGTCAATAGCTTGGGGCAAAAGAAACACAATTCTGTGGCATAGAACTTCAATATACAGTATTCAGTACAACTTACGATACAATCAATTAGAAGCAAAGCCTCCGGACCCCTATCTGCTTTGATGTAACCGGCAACGGGTGGATCTGTCCTGTATTCTAATAGTATAATTATAGTTAATATGGCCAGCTAGTCTATTATGTATAGTATGTTATCAGTATATTCATAGTTATGTATTAGTATCAGTATATATGTAACCTGTATCATAGTTATATATTATCTATGAAATATGCCCTTGATCTATAGTTATAGTATAGTAAGTCAGTCCAGTATCTATATATATTAACGTATTAGAGAATAGCCATGTATCTATAGTATAGTGATTATGATAATTATGTACGTATCTATTAGATTATAAGTGACGTAATTAGTCCTGATTCTTATAGGATAGGGTATGAGTTAAATTGTCAGTATATCTATAGTATAGTATTAGTAATATGATGTATCCTATAGTCTATCTATGGCGTAACGAGTTATAGCTAATATGTCGTATTCTAATATGAGAATAGTCTAGTAGAGTATATATATTACAGTTAGGATCATCGTATTATGTAATATGTCTGTATCTATATGAAACTATATATCTTAGTATCATAGTCTGTATTTCTATAGTCATATATAATAATATATTGAGAATGCCATTATCTATAGTATAAGTATGAGTAAATATTCCAGATATCTATAGTTCAGTAATAAGTAATAGAGCTTCGCAGAGTATCTTAGTTAGTTATTAGTTAATATGCCCGTTCTATGTATAGTATGATCTAGATGCACTAGCTATTGATGTATAGTATTGAGTACATATGTCCTAAGTATCTATGTATAGTTAATTGAGTAAATCAGATCATATAGTATAGAGTATTAGTAACTATGTAGCAGTAATCTATAGTAGAGTATGAGTTAATTGTTCCAATATGTACATAAGCAGAGTAAATAGTATGGTCTAGTATAAGTATGATATTAGTAATATGTCCAGTATTCTATAGTATATCTTGAGTAGATCTCCAGTATCTATATATAGAGTATGAGTAAAAATTCCCAGTTCTTCGGTATAGTAATGTAATAGTCATATGAATAATAGTATCTAGATAATCATCTATAGTATAGTAGTTAGTAATATGTCCTGTATCTATAGTATAGTATTAGTAATATCGTTCTGTACATAGTTAGTCTGAGTAGATATCAGTATATAATAGTCTAGAGATTATTAAGTAATATGTCGCGTGTATATCTATGTATAAGTATTAGTAATATGTCCAGGTGTATCTGATAAGTATAGTATTGGAGTATTATATGTCTGCAGTCATGAATAGTATAGTATTATGTATATGTCCAGTGTCTCATAGTTACTAAAGTATTAGGTAATCATGTCCATGTAATCTATAGTATAGTTTGTACTTATGTCCATTATTATAGAGTTAGTATTAGGAATGATGAAAATCGCAGTATATATACGTATAGGTATTAGAATATGTTTTCCAGTATCTATAGTATCGGTAGTTAGTAATAGTTCATTGTTCTATAGTATAAGTATTTAGTAATCATGGTACGCAGTATCTATAGTATAGTTATTAGTATATGATGTCCTGTTAATCTATAGGTACTAAAAGTATTAAAGTAATACTGGCGTCCCCTACTTAAGAAGGACACTAGCCGACTTACATGAAGTGCAAGCGCGGGGGTAGGCATAGTTAGGACGTACCCCATCTTTCCCACTGCATGACCTCTCGGCTGACCTGCTGCCTGATATGCTTTACGATAGTCCATAGACATTGCGCATGACAATCGCGACTGTAAGTGTCTGTAATGAATGGCGTAACTTGGATAAGTCCTTCAGTTCCATTGACAGCAATAATTGTGAAACTCCAAATTTGCACATACTGGAGTGCGCATATAAATAAACAATTTTGTCAAAGAGACTTTCTAGAATTATTAAAGTATTCAGTTCAACTTATCAATATCAAACTAGCAAACTTACGTGCTGACAAACCGCCCGGAGTCCCCATCTGCTTGTATGTTACCTGGACCGGGACTGTCCTGGTAGCATAGTATAGTATGAGTCAATATGCCCCTGTATCTATAGTATAAGTATTAGGTAAAATATGTCGGGCAGCCTATCATTCTATAAGCTATACGGTAATTAGTATAATGTCCTGTATCTATAGTATAGTTATGGTAATTATCGGCATGTAATCTATAGTATAGTGATGAGTAATATGTCCATGTATGCTATAGTAGTGTATTAGTAATAACAAAATGTGCTCTAGTAATGCTATAGTAATAGTATTAGTAATATGTCCTGTAGGCTATATGTATAAGGTATTGTAGTAATATGTCTGGCAGTTATGCGGTAGGGTGACTGAGGTATCATAGTTAATATAGTCCGTGATCATGGGCTATAGTATAGTATAGAGATACATCCAGTATACAACTATAGCGATACTAGTATATAGTAAATATGTCCTGATATCTAGATAGTATTACAGGGTGTTAGGTAACTATGTAACACTGTTAGTCTATAGTAATTACTGGTATAGATAATGCGCTGCCACAGTATATATAGGTATAGTATTGGGAATATGTCGGCATTATCTATAGTAGTAGATATGAGTAATATGTCCCTGTATTCGTCTAGTAAAGGTATTAGTAACTATGTCCAGTATATATGCTAATAGTATTAGTACAGCTGTATGTCCTTGTATGGCTACATAGTTCATGTATGAGTAGCTTCCAGTAATAAATTTATGTATAGTTTAGTTATCTTCTGTACCTGTATCTATAGTATAGTCTTAGTGAATATTTCCTGATCTCTGATAGGTATAGTAGTGAAGTAATACATCAGTATAATTTCTGTATTAGTAATATGTCAGTATCTATAGGTAGAGTTGAGCTAAGATATGCTCCATGTATCTACTAAAGTATATACGTAATGAGATTATTGTCCAGTATTCTATAGTATAGCGTTATAGTACGTATGTCTCCTAGTATGGCTTATAGAGATTAGTAATTAGTAAATATGGTCCTAGTATCATCTAATGTATAGTAATGTATATCGTGTACTATCTAGGGCTGTTCGCGCCTACTTAGGTACACCCGACTTACTAGACACTGCATATGTTAAGGGGGCGACCCTCTTCTCCATCATAGTGTGACCCTCTTGGTGCCCACTCGTGAATTCTTTACTATAGTCCTACGGTAGCTGCATGCTTGAGACTTTAAGGTGTCTGTACATGAGCTTTATTGATAATGCCTTGTGTGTCCCATTACAGCAACAAATTTTCACTGCGGTGCCTCGTCAATTGTCACTGGGGCTTGAAAAGTAATCAACTTTGTTAAGAACTTCATTATAAAAGTATTACAGGTTTCCAACATTACATACAAATGCAATTAAGAATTAAGCAACATCTCCGACGGCCTATCTTGTATGTAACCACGCGGACTAAGTCGCGCTGTATACTATATGAATAGTATGAGTATATGCCTCTGAATATCTATAGTATGATTATTAGTAATAATGTCCAGTATACTATAGTATAAGTATTAGTAAAATTGTCGGGCCTCGTATCTATAGTATACGTAGAGTAATATGCTGCATTTATCTATAGTAATAGGTATGAGTACATATGTCGCAGATATCTAAATAGATATAGTATTATGTAATATGTCCAGTATCATATAGTGTAAGTATTATTAATATGTCAGCTGTATCTTATATGTATGATCTTAAGTAATATGTCGGCTCGTATCCTATAAAAAATATAGTATTAGTAATATGTGCCGGGTAGCTTATATGTATATATGAGTAATCGGCCAGCTATAATATAGTATAGTATTAGTACTATAGTCTTATGCTATAGGTATAAGTATATAGTAATAATGATTCCTGTATCTATAGTATAACTGCGTATTGAGTAATATGTCTCTATCTAAGTATAGTATGATGTAATATGTCGCAGTATGCGTATAGTATAGTAGTTAGTAATGTCATATGTCCAGTATCTATAATGTTAGTATAGTAATGTGTCCTTATCTATAGTATCGTATTAGAATATGTCCAGTATATATTATATAGAGTATTAGTTATTGATTAATATGTCGTCTGTCTCTATTAGTATATCTATGAGTAATCGCAGTATATAATAAGTATAGTATTAGTAATATGTCCATGTATCTATTCTATATGTATTAGTAATGATGGCCTGTATCTATAGGTATAGTAATGTGTGTAATCCATGGTTTATATATGTATAGCATTAGTAATATGTGCTAACTGGTATCTATAGTAATATGTATTAGATATATGATCCAGTTCTATAGTATCGTATCGAGTATCCAGTGATCTCTAGTATAGTATGAGTATAATCGAGTATTCTATCTCTGGTACATAGTATGAACAGTACGTATTAATACCTACATATCTAATAGGATAAGTATTAGGTATATAGTTCCTAGTATCTATAGTAGTAGGTATTAGTAATAGTTCCTTTTTCGGTCTATAGATATATCTTGAGCTCAAAAATCCAAAGTATAGGTATGTAGAGTATTAGTAACTATGTGCTTTTGGGGAAAGTATCTGTCACTCTACTATGTATAAGTGATTAGTAATATGAATCACCTGTCTCTATAGTAAGGTTATTTAGTAATTATGTCATCCAGAATATAAATATAGTATAGGTATAGAGTAATATTCCTGTATCTATAAGTTATAGTATCGTCTCTGTCCAGTATGTATAGTATAAGTATGAGTTGAATATATCACTATATCTATCGTATAGTTATAAATAAAAGTAAAACTGATAGATCCAGTATATATAGTATAGTATTAGTATATGTCCTGTATCTATAGTATAGATAATTAGTAATGATGTCGGGCAAGGATCCTATAGTATGTATGGAGATATCAGTATAGATAGTATAAGTATGAGTTAAAATATACATCCTAATATCTATAGTATAGTATGAGTAAATATGTCCTGTATCATATATATAGATTATTAATATTCCCTGTATCTATGTATCAGTACGATGTGACAATGTCTCTATCTATAATGTATGTATTAGTAATATGTCTGTATCTATAGGATATACTGTCTATAGTATATGTCGCTAGTATGGGCTATAGTTATAGTATGAGTAATATGCCTATCTTCTAATGCTATAGTATAGTATTAGTAATATTTCCTGTATTTGCTTATAGTATAGTCTGAGCTACATCCATGTATCTATGTATAAAAAGTATTAGTAATACTACTCACTATATCTTATAGTATAGTATTAGAGATATGTCGCTTGTATCTCATAGTTTATTATTAGATAATATTTCCATGTACTCTATAGCTATAGTATAGTAATCAAATGTCCCGTATCCTATAGTATAGGTATGAGTAGATAGTATGCAAATATATCTATAAGTAATGCAAAGTATTAGTAATGATACATGTCGCGGTATCTATAGTTATAAGTATTGTACTAATGTCCTGTACTCTATAGATAATTAGTATGAGTAATTATCAATATATCTATGGTATAGTATTAGGTAATCTATCCTAGTCAGCAACTATAGTATAGTCATTAGTATATAGTCTGTAGTCATATAAGTATAGTATAATAGTAACTATGTCAGAAGTATATACTAGTATCGTATTTAGTAATCTGTCGTCTAGTATGCTATAGTTAGGAGTATGAGGACTCCACGTATTATATAGTATAGGTATAGTAATAGAATGTCGCTGTGTCTTAATAGTATAGTATTAGTACTATGTCGCATGTATCTATAGTATGAGTATGATAATCCATTAATATTATTATAGTATTAGTAATATTCTCATGCTACTCTTAGTATAGTATTAGGTAATATGTCCGGAGTGACTATAGTTATAGCTTAAGATAATGAGTAATGACCAGTACTCTATATGTTATGAGTAGAGTATCCAAAGCTGTATGTATCGTATACTAGTTGATAGTAATATATTCGCTTATCAATATGTATAAGATTAGTATAGTGCGCTGTATGCGATAGTATAGTATTGTAATATGTCCTGCTATTCTATAGTATAGTCTTAGTAATCCAGTTATATATAAAGTATAGTAGGTAGGAATATTTCACGCTGTATCTTATAGGTAATACGTATTACGTAATAGGCCTGTATCTATAGTATAGTATTAAGTAATATGTCAGGCAAGTAATATATAATGTTAGGGGTATTAGTAATGATGTCGCTGTAACTATAGTATAGTATGAGTAATGTCCAGATATATATAGTATATAGCTACTCTAGTACTATGTCCCTGTATCTTCATGTATAGGTATTCTTAATATGTCCTGTATCAATCGAGTAATAGTATGATATATGCGCATGTATATATAGTATAGTATTACGTCATATGGTCCTGTTTCGATCAGTATAACCTGTATTGATCATTATATGCCAGTGATCTCTATCACGTATAGTATGAGCTAATCCAGATATCTCTAGTTCGATATATTATAGAGTAACTCGACAGTATCTAGAGTATAAGTTATGGTAGTTATCCTAATATCGTATAGTATAAGTATTAGTACTATGTCCTGTCTTCTATCAGTATAGTATTAGGTAAGATGTCCTGTAAGTCTATAGTAATAAAAGGCCTGTCTGGTAATCGTCAGTATATTATAGTATAAGTTATTAGTATATTCCTTTATCTATAGGTATAGTATTATTAATGATGTCCTTGTATCTATAGTATAGTATTAGTATATGTCGAAAAAAGTTCCAGTATATATAGTATTAGTATGATATATGTCCTTAGTATCTTATTCAGAGTATACAAAGTATTAGTAATATGTCAGTAATGTATAGTATAAAAGTTAACTGAGTAATCTATCATATATGCTGATCGTATACGTATTAGATTATTGTCGCAAGTATTATAGGTATAGTATTAGTTATACTGTCTCGGTATCTATGAGTATTAGTATGAGTAATATTCAGACTGATGGATAGATATAGGGCGGTATGAGTAAATCCATTGTTATATATAATAACGGACATATAGGCTAATGAGTAATCAATATCCTAATTCTATAGTATAGTAATGAGTAATATGTGCCTGTATTCTGATAGTAATAAGTACTTAGTATATGCCTGTACGCATAGTGATAGTATGAAGTAATATGTTCGCAGTATCTAATAGTATAGTGATGTAGTAATAAAAATAGTCCCTGTGTCTAGAGTATAGTATTAGTAATAAATGGATCCGTGTCTTAATAAGTATATTAGAGTAATAAATACGTCCTATACTGCCTTAGTAATAGTATGAGTAAATATGTCGCGTATCTGTATAGTACTAGTATGAGTAATATCACTGGTGTCTTTAGTATAGTAAATGAAAGTAATAGGTGCGGCTGATATCTCATATTAGAGTATGAGTATCCAGTATCTATATGTATAGTATTCAAGTAATCAGGTGGCAGTATACGCTATAGTATATTGAATTAGTAATTTCCAGGTATCCTATAGTATAATGTATGAGTAGATGATATCATATGATTCTATTGTATTAGTCTAGTAATATAGTCCTGTATCTATATATGTATATATTAGTAATAATGTTCACATCGTATCTAAAATAGTATGAAGCTATGACGTATATATAGTCAATCATACTATCTAAAATAGTATGTCTGGTAGTTTAGTGAATGTGTCCGGTAATCGATGTATAGTGAATGTATTAAGTATAATAATATGTCCTGTGATCTGATAGATTATAGGTATGGTAATCAGTAATAGTATAGTATAGTATGAGTAAATATATGGTTCCACACTCGGCAGTATCTATAGATATAAAGTAAAATGCAGTAATATGAAAATCGCTGTATCTCTATAGGTATAGTTGATAACGCTGTCGCTGTACTGTTCTATTAGTATTTAAATGCAGTAATATGGGTGCCACGTATCTAGGATAGCTCATGAGTAATCTCAGTAGTAATCTAGGATTAATAGTAATGAGTATATGTCCCTGTTACTATAGTATTAGTGATTAGGAATATCCATGTATAATATAGTATGAGTATTAGTAATATGTCGCAGTAATGCATTAGTTAGTATGAGTAATCCCGTACATATGATATCCACAGTACTCTAACTATACTATTTCTGTGAGCAGAGAGTGGAAACAGTAGGTCCCTATATGTATGCGTCTCCCTCCATAGTTTATCCTTCCGTTCCCTACTCTTTAGACTCCTATGAGCTGCACATGTTACCTGCTAACCCTTCAGAACATGCAGAGAGGATTAGGAGTGTGTGATCAGTGCCGGAGGGAGACCTACAGAGATGTCTGAGAGAAGGACGATTCTGGGTGTCCCTGGACTGTTCTAAACTTAAATGGAGATTTCTGCAGTACCAGACTTGGCCTTACTATACAAGGGGTGCTGTTTCTGGAAAAATGTCAGACCCTTCGATTTCTAATTTTGCACCACCCAATCATTTCTGTTTCTCTGGACCTATAGTATAAACACTTTCCTTGTAGCTTTAGTTAGTAGTAAAATAATTCTTTGACTTTGGGGTAAATACAAATGAGAGGACAAGATGTAGTAACGTCTTGACGTAAGGAGCAGGTGACTCCCATGAGGGCCCCACCAAGGCTGTGGACGGTCAGGTTTTACAAGGTATTGTATTGTTGATACAAGAACTGTCACATTTTACCAGGGGCACTACATAGGGGTATAGAAGTAGTAATCATGGGAGGTCCTGTGGCCATAATTACTATAGTAACATCAGGACACTGAACCCCCTTCAATGGTTGGGTCCCTAGACCAACACAGGGCCACCCCCAGATGGGCTACGGTTTTGTCATTTTCGGATCATTGTCCAATGACCCTTTCATCTCAACAAATTTGATTCAATTTGCACCAGAAAACTGCACTTCTTTTTGCTATCAATCCCATAATGCCCCAGCACATGATCACACAACTATTCAGAGACCGAACCAACGGGGTTATTGTCCCTATAATCTCCATACCATAAGTATATAGTCAGGGAGGCTGAACTGTGACTTCCTAATATGTAATGAAATGGAACAGTCAAACAGATTCCATTTCATTACATATTAGGAAGTCACAGTTCAGCCTCCCTGACTATATACTTATGGTATGGAGATTATAGGGACAATAACCCCATTAGTTCGGTCTCTAAATAGTTGTGTGATTATGTGCTGGGGCATTATGGGATTGATAGCAAAAAGAAGTGCAGTTTTCTGGTGTAAATTGAATCAAATTTGTTGAGACTACTCCATATCCTACATCGTGTCACGGGGCTTCTCGGAGTACTTTACACTTACAGTAACTTTGAGGCAAAAGTTTTCCTATCTCACCTTTGGAAACAAATTTGGAAATTGAATTCCCAGAATCCTCAGTGGAGCATGTAAGCGTATTAGATATATTTATTATAATATTTAGGAGCATAGTGTGGAGACGTGCTGCAAGGAGCTGGAGACATCTGGGGCTAAATTCTGCACATCCAGGAGAAGTTATCATGGAGTTCTGGACCGGATGGAGCAGAATCATCATCTCTGAGTTACTTTTGAGGATGCAAGACGTTGAGATGTCCTGTATGCAGCGACGCAGGGGGTGTACAGAATTGGGTCAAGGAATGGGGAATGGAGTCTGCGGTAAACATTACTCGCCCATGGGGGATTCTTGTCTAATAAAATTCCCCCAGCCGCCCGCACCCATACACTATAGTAGAATGTGAGATATTAGGCTGCGGGCCGTGCGCTGTATCACGTACCATATGCAGAACATGCACAAAGTATAATTACCCACAATGCCCCGGTGCAGGTTGTGTAAATTGGGGCAATTCATAGAGGACAACGGTTTAAGATCATTTCCTGTCTGACAATTATAATTATCTGATATTAGAAAAGATGGATGACAATACATATTCTCACCACTAGGGGGATACATTGAGGGGTCACATCCAGGCTCAGGAGCCCTAAGGGGGGTCATGGGGTTCTTAATACCCCAAATAAAGACATTCCTACTATAAATATTACATCATGGTTGGTGGTCTGATTTTGCACCGGACCCAGAAGCCTTAAAGGGATTGTCCTAACTAAAAATATCCTTCAGGATAGGTCGTCATTATCAGATAAGTGGAGGTTGGACACCCAGTACCTCCCCAAATCAGCTTATCTCAGCATCTGATACGCATAGAATGAGACACGAAGTAGGCAGCGCCGTTATCTGGGTAGTGGTCACACAGGGTTACTGCAGATCTCCCATTCAAGTGAAGCTGCAGTGACTCCATTCGGCCACTAAACAATGAACGGCACTGTCTGCTTCATGTCCAATTCTCTGTTTAGCAGATGCTGAGAGCAGCTGCCGGGTGTCCCCACCAATGTGATAAAAATTACCTATTTTTTGGAATTTTTGAAAGAACAGCCAACATTAAAGCCCTCAGATGGCTTCACAGAAACTTTCTCCTTAAAGGAAATCTCCCATCACAATCCATCCTGATAAACCCGGGACATTACTCATAGATCCAGGCACCGGGACTGTGGTAATCTTCATATATGTGTTATACATGGTCTCCTTCCTTCTAATATCAACTTTTAAAATTATGCTAATGAGCCAGTAGAGCACTGGGGAGATGTTACTAGAGCCCCTTCGTTCCATAGCTTCACAGGCTAATACACTGTGCAGGAGCACTACCCCTCTCCCTCTGCGTGAGCTCACAAAAGGCACAGGGAGAGGGTAGTGCTGTGGGAGCAGGAGAGAGAGGGAGACAGTGTAACAGCCTGTGAAGCTATATCACAAAGGGGCTAAGCTAACACCCCCAAGGCATTTCACATATTGACTAACAAAGAAACATTTCTACTCTTCGTTGTGTGAGAAATATGTCGAAAATGAACTTATTTGTGGCATCCAAAAATATTGGAATGTGCAACACAAGCAAAATAGTGGAGAAGAATATATCCACTAACAAATAGTAACAGGGGACCTCATTTTTGCCCGAGTTGGTACAACCCCATGTCTTACTGGTAAGTGTCATGACCCTTGTCCTTAAAGGTCCATGATGACCCTTGTCCTTAAAGGTCCATGATGACCCTTGTCCTTAAAGGTCCATGATGACCCTTGTCCTTAAAGGACTTTCCGTGATGGTTTCATGGTTGCAGGATATTGATGACCTTTCCAAATAATTTACAGATAGGTCAATAATCTCAGATCTTTAGGGGTCCAACAATCAAGACCTCCAGTGATCGGCTGATTCTAGTGACCTCTGGATTCGGAATCAACACAGAGAGTGGACCCTGAAGAACAGGTCTACTTTTAGGGCTTCAAGATGACACCTCCCACCAGGACTCTCAACCAGGTCAAAGTGACTACTCTGGAAGACTTGGCAGTAACTGTTCAGTTTCCCTACAGCACACCCGCAGGAGAAATGAAGTATTACACCTTGTCCACCTCCATCAATGAGTTGTTTGTGAATTTGTGGACAGGTCCTCCAGAGACTCTCTGCTAAAAACATGAGGACCCTGACCCCCAGCAACGCTAACTGTAGGATATTATATATGGCAATTGCTAAGGTTTATGTATCGGGGATATTAACATTATTGCGTAAGATGTTATCATGCGGTTTCAGATATTTTGGGCAGAGTTCTCCTTTAAGCCGGTCTCTAGAAGTTAGTATAGAATTACGTATCTACATCGTTATCTTTTCCATCTCTTACGAGCTCCTAAGCTTCGGAGCAGCAGTGGTGCATGTCTGAGGTATTTACATGATGTGTGTTGTTGCCCTGTCACCATGAGGACTATCTGGTGACATCTTTACAGTTTGTTTCTCATGAATATTCCCTTTATCCGGCCGAGAAACATCTTTTTAAAGTCATTTGCTCGTAATGGTTTTGCTAAATATAGAAACCCTCGGAAAATATCTGATGCAGGGATCATACGTCATGGACTTTTTCGGAGATTTAAGCATTTAAAGTTAGATAAGTATTATAAAAAGTGCTAATCGGGGGGAAAAACTAGTGTCTGTAAACAAATGCCCCTACCCAGGGCTGGGACAAGGGGTAGGCGAGGGTAGGTGATCGCCTAGGGTGCTACCCTCACCTCCCATCATGGAGGGCACCCTATAGCGACCAACGATATGTGTATCATTAAGATACACATATCCCTGCTGACGCGGGACAGATCATCCAGACCCATAGAACGCAGGAAGGTGAGTATTATTTTATTATTATGGTATATTCATTGCTGGTATATATTTTTGTGTTTGCTACATTCTTTTTGGTATAAGCATAGCAGATATTTTCACTAGAGGGAAATATTTTTCTATTAATTTATTATTTCTATTAATGGCTGGGAGGCCTTATTATAGATGTTTCCGTACCAGTTGGTCTTTATTATTATTTTTAATGGGGGTGCATTTCATTTTTCCCGTAAGGATCGGCACTAATTTGGCTCTGGTGGGGGGGGGGCAATTTTGCTTGTCTGCCTCGGGCACCAAAATGCCTCATCCCAGTCCTGCCCCTACCATCAGCTGATATGGGGAGCTGTGGTGCCACTTCTACACAGTGTAGAGAGCTCGGAGCCCACGGCTCCTTCTACTAAATGTTCATTCACCAATAGCTATCCCTCCTTATCCCCCCACACACAAGCAGGTTGGCATGTCCGCTCTGAGTGGGGTAAGCCACTGCTAGACACATTTAGGCCTCAGTTATCAAGTAAGGAAAAAAAATAATGTTATTCCGGAAATGTAAAAAAATGTATCTTTATAAATCATAAGTATCCGGATACATGAGATTCCTAATGAAAAGGGATCAGTTATTGGGTCAGTTGTAAGTTTATGGACCAGCAGTGGGATCAGTTATTGGGTCAGTTGTAAGTTTATGGACCAGCAGTGGGATCAGTTGTTAGCTTTAGTGGACAGCAATGGGACAAATAGTTGTCTTTAGGGAACCGCTATGGGATAAGTGGTTAACTTCAGGGAACCGCAATGGGCACGGTCATTACCCTCAGGTATCAGCAATGAGATTAGGTGTCATGCTCAAGGTACAAAGCTCTTAACTTCAGGTAAAAGAGAGTGAAATTTAGTTTTGAGGGAACCAGAATGGAACAAACATTGACTTGAGGAAACTACAATGGAAACAACTTCTACAAATCGGATAGGTTTTACATTCCGGTGATCATAAAAGAGTTACTATTGAGATTACGAGAACCACAATGTAAATAATGGTTAGTTTTAGGGGGCTGCAATGGGTCAGCTATTAGCTTTAGGGAAGAACATTGGGGCAGATTTACTTACCCGGTCCGTTCACGATCCAGCGGCGCATTCTCTGCGGTGGATTCGGGTCCGGCCGGGATTCACTAAGGTAGTTCCTCCGACGTCCACCAGGTGTCGCTGAAGTTCCCCGGAGGCGCGCTGGAATGCCCTGAAATTCACCGGCCTATACCTGGTGAAGGTAAGTGTAATTTTCGCTACACATTTTTTGTTTAAATTGCGGCGGTTTTTCTGAATCCGTCGGGTTTTCGTTCAGCCACGCCCCCCCCCCCATTTCCATTGCATGCTTGCCAGCGCTGATGCGCCACAATCCGATCGCGTGCGCCAAAATCCCGGCGCAATTCAGGGAAAATCGGCGCAAATCGGAAATATTCGGGTAACACGTCGGGAAAACGCAAATCGGGCCCTTAGTAAATGACCCCCAATGGGTTTATAATGAGCATTGGGATGTGGATCCAATATGCCAAACTCTGTAAGGGCTAATTAGAAAGATTACTAAAGTGATACCATTAGTGATGCTCCCACGTGAGGATCTGAACTTCTCAGTTACAGAATCATAAGGATAAAACCTAAAAAAATTATTCAGTGATTTCCATTCTGCATTGTTTTCTCCTTTTTGGGTTCTATCTGTGTATCTTCAGTTGTCTCATGGCTGGCGGCTGGAGACTAGCTGCTATCATGTCTCCCATACACTGCATGTAGGGAGTACAGGAGAAATATGTCCTGTATAATTCCTGTTCCTCATTATGTGGAGGGTGACATAACCAGTGAGATAATCAGATCCATATCACAGGAAATCATATTTGTCCCTTCTAGTTATGGGTTTATGTGGCTGCAGACGGCTGTGACCGACAGTCATGACTAAGAGCCCCGGGACTCTTTGTTCTCTTCATGAGTAAGCACACTCTTACTGTTGCATACAGACCAATAATAATTTCCTCCGACACCTGTGACGCTCCACACAAGGCAGGAATTTTCTTAAAACAACTTGATAGTGATCTTCAGAAACTAAATCTGTAGGACGCACAGAACTCTGCCCCAAGGTATTGTCCCCGCAGAAGAAGAGCAGTTCATCTCCAAACAGCCGTGTCAGTATCAGAAATACTTCTCTTTCGTCCCATCTTGTATTCTGTGACGATGAATCATTCCTATTCGGTCATAGGTTATGTCGTCTGTACATACAGGGGGACGCCATGTTACAGGCTGATAATGAAACCTTCAAGAAGAATCACATTTTTATCAGATTTTTTAAATTACATTGAGTGACTTTATTAATTTACAAGGTGTAAAAAGCATCTAGACCCTTCTTGAAGCTTTCTGCTGTCCCTGCTGTGACCAGCGCCTGAGCTCGGCTATTCCACAGATTTAAAGTTCTCATAGTTAAACACCCCTGACGCCTCTGGTGATTAAACTTTCTTTCCTCCAGATGTTGAGTTCTTTGTGTAGTTCAGTTCCTTCTGTTTCTTTACTATGAACACTAAGGTAGTTGCAGCCATGGGGCATTCAATAATGTCAGCCAGAGTACCCGCCACAACAGTTGCAGCTTTGATGACCCATAATAGTGGCCATAATACTCCAGAAAAATAACAACCACAGGGGGAGAACTGTTCCAGTTGCCTGTGATAACCAATCACAGCTCAGCTTTCATTTTGACACAGCCGTTTATGAAACTAAAACTCAGCTCTGATAGAGCCCCAATAATAGTGGCAACACTGTGCCCTCAACAACAATAACCCATAGTACCCCAACATCCGCCTTGCCCTGATCAGTTACATTGAACCCATGATAATCTCAACAGAAGTGTTCCCACAATAATCACAGCTGCAGCCCCCCACTAAACGATGCCAATCACAGTACCTCAAAAATGGCAACTATGTTATTCCGTAACATTCCACCTTTATTCCCATAATGAAGACAATCCTGTTGTCCCTTCTCAATGGCTGACTGCCCTAGTACCCCTAGTACCCCATAATGAATACCACCATGGATGTGGTGGACATGACACAACATTACTCATATAATGAAACCATAGGGATGAGCAAACCTGGACGATCACGACCAACGGTTAGACCAGTGATCGGTGCCGGCACCGGTCGCGGGTGTTACCTTCTAAAAGCTACCGGCGCCATTTTCCAAAGGAACGTTGCTCCTCGCGACGTTACCGGTGAGCAATGATCCTTGGGAAAGTGGCGACGATCACGGGTGTTATTAGCAGGGGGTGAGCCGAATGCCAAACCCAAACTTACGGCTGGATCGGGAATCGGGATCTGCTGTGTTCGGCACAGACACAAACATTGCAGTTCACTAGTTACCACTCATTTTATATGATCTGATATATAAATGATATAATTGCCACCAAGAAGTAAAAATAGCAACACATTAACACAAAGTCATATATTATCATCTGTTTTGGGCCGTAGTTTATTTTACAGACACCTGTTTGCCCTTTCATTCATTGCTCAAGGTCTCTGCGCACGCTGGAGGTTTACGTGCTTTACCTGCATGCAATTATAAGAAGATAAATGGACACAAATGTTAACCTGTCTATTCTACATATGTCATCTTGACACGTTAATACCTCCCTTTATGTCCGGGACAGTCGTAGTAAACCTTTATCATAACTACATTATACACATCCCCAGTCCTTGTGGTATGTCGGCACCAGGGTGGGGACACAGGTTCATAGAAGTCCATGGGAGTTTTTGTGGGTAAAAGATTAGTTATACAAGATGCGGGTTTGTTACAGGACAGTGACTTGTGGCGTAAATATTTTGTATTTGTCTCATATTGTTGTTGAAATGAAATTCCTATGTACCAGCAGATTGGCTGTAAGCTTGAGGGAATCACAACGGGAACAGGTATTGGCTTTAGGTAACAACAATAGAATCAGTAGTTACATTTAGGGATCGCCAGTGGGATCACTTGTTCTTTTTTGGGAACTGCAATTAAATCACCTTAGATTTGGGTAACAGTAATACGATGAGCAATTATATTTAGGAAGCTGCTGTAGGATCAGTGACTCATTTAAGGGAACCGCAATGGGTACGGCTATTACCCTCAGGTATCAGCAATAAGATCAGGCAATAGACTCAGAGTTCTACAATGTAAGGCTGCATTCACACACATGTATGGGGGACGTATATAGGGCCGACGTATATACGGCCAATATACGCCCCCCATAGACGGCAATGGGCGCACAGCTCCCTATGGGAGCGGTACGGTGCAGCACACGTGCGGCACCGTACTGCTCCGTACCCCATGAATAGATAGGACATGTTCTATCTTTCTCCGTAGTACGGCGCCGTGCGCCATGTATCCCTATGGAGAGGGGCGGGGTGAGCAGCGCTCACCTCCTTCTCCTCTCCCCACGCGCAACGGCACGGTGGGCAATGGCTGTGTGAATCCATCCTAAACAATTATTAGCATCCGGTTAAATCAATTAATTTTCATTTCATTCCAATAAAAAGGGATATGAATATCTATAGGCTTTAAGGAACTGCAATGGGATCACTGTTTCACCTCTAGAAACTGTGAGGTTCACTTCAGTAAAACACAATGGAGATTACTGGTTTCTAGTAACTGAATCAAGTTAATTTTTAAGGAACCCCAACAGGATATGTGCAAAGGGCTATTTTAGGGCACCATTATAGGACTAGGAGCTAACCCCAGGGAACCACTGTGAGATACACTATTAACTTAGAGGATTGCAATGGCATACGTTGTTAGCTTTAGGGAAGCACAATGTAATCGGCTGCTGGATCAGAGAAATTGTAGTTAGAGTGATGGAATATAAATGGCAATGAGACCGGCTGCTTACTAAAGGGAGGAGAAAATGGGAACAGATATTGGCTTCATATAACAACAGGTATCACCTTCAGGAACTTGAGTGTCAGCTGTATCACTCTTCTAGGAACCATAATAGGATTGGCCGCTTCCCTCGGGAAGTTTGAGTGGTATGAGTGGTCAAAAAGAAGAGTTGTTAGTTTTCAATAATAGCAAAAAGATTAGTTGTTAGCCTAATTACATGGCATTGAAATAACCAGTAAGCATGAAGTAGCCACAGTGATACCAGAAGTTATCCTTGGGGAACCGTAATGGGGTAATCAGCTACCCCAAATGTGGAATCAGCCTTTGGGAATGACTTTGGGGCCAATTGTTAGCTCAAAGGAACCACAAATGATTGACTATTAGATTGATTAGAACAGTTCTGGTGCAGGTTTTGAGAACCACAATGGGATCATCATTTAGACTCCTTCTAAAAGGGGTTTAGTAGTTGCCCAATTCCTAAGTAAAATTGTTTAGGTTTATAACCATCTTAGGGTAAAAAAGATTTACACCCAACTTTTTGCCAATTTATCACAGAGAAGGACAAGTGAATAAAGGCGCGGAGTCCCAAAATTCATCACATCCTTTGTCCTGAGATGTATTGTGCCAAGCTTCACATTGTGTAATCAGAAAGAAACACGTCTTAGTTCTGGAGTTTTCTTGTTTTTAGTTCCATACAAGCATGAAAGGCCATGTTTTCACTGATTCCTTTCAGTATTGTAAGGAAAACAAAGGCCTTTTCTTCTCCGTCCTTCCTCCACCCTGCACGGTTACAATTGATTATAAACGGTAAGTATCAAGGTGCACCCAGCCACAATATGACAACGTCTTTACACTGCGGTCATGATGTCACTGCGCCGCGGAGACAAAGGACGCTAAGACAATGCATTACACCAGGCTGGATGCTAGTTTTCATTACTTAGTGACAATATGGACATGGAAATAACTGGAAACCATAATCATAATGTAGAAATGATGAAATACTGTATAGGGCACTGATTCCATCGGGCAAAACAAAAAATTTTGCTCGTTGACCTATTCAATTTTCTACAAAACCTCTAATTTGATTCAACTTATTTGACCCCATTCAATGATAAAATTAGGGTCCAGAATGTCATCAACCTTCATTTTGCCAGCACCTTGTCATGGTAATTTGGGACAATTAGGCCCATACAGGTCCTTACAGTCCAAGGTCAGGGTCAATAAATAAATAAAAAGTAACAACACACCGAATCTGACCCATCTCTGCACATGTGCGAGCCCGATGAGTTTCGGGATAAGTTCCGATTTGAACTCCATTCTGTTTATTTATAAGCTCCACCCACTGGATTATCAAAGAGGCTAATGGGGCGTGGAGTAGCCGCACCGTGTAGCCTCAGCTCCGCCTACTCCACGCCTTAGTAGCCTCTTTCGAAAATCTGCATATTGAACCTATTAAAGATTAGAAAAGATAGAGGGGAGTAAAGGATTAGCCCTAGAAAGGGTTATCCTTATATACGTTAGATGTAGATCCGGAGTGGTAGGTTTCCTTTAGACACGTGACTGGAGATTTTCCAGGAGTATAAAAGGAAGTCACTTTTATTTTATATCTTTGCTTTTACTTTCATTTCTTAGTTCTTTGTGCAGTTTCTAAAATGTGTTCCAGGATTCCGAAACCTGTAACATCTTGTGCCACCACCTACTTCACGAGCTCCCGGAAAAGTCTTTGGAGAAAACCTATTGTTGTGCAAAATGAAAGCAAGTTTCATATATGGAAGCCCAGATCTTGTATCTGAAAAGGCAACTTGTAATGCTGAGAGCCGCAACGTACCACGGCCGGAGCAGTAACTCATCAGGGTGGAGGGATCGGCTTCCTATCATCTGTAACATTGTACAAATTTGCCAATATGGAAATTTCGGAGTAACCCTGCAGCAGGACCTTCTCTCCGACACCCGGGGCAGGTGTGGATTTGTTATGTCTTGGTGCCCACTTAAGGGAATCTGTTATATCACATTCCACCGTAGCTTTAAATTGTCTGGTGTCCTTTGGAGGGCACTACAGTTTCTGTCTCGATAGATTTCTAGGAGAGGACGTTATGGACCCTTCCCTAGATGGAATATACATATTCCGGTGGTCCCCTACTTAAGAAAACCCAACTAACATACGACCCCTAGTTACAAACGGCCCTCTGGTAATTAGTAATTTACTGTACTTTAGTCCCAGGCTACAATAATCAGCTATAACAGTTATGACAGGTGTCTACAATTAAGCTTTTTCGTTAATTCTGGTTCTTATAACAATCCAACATTTTTAAAATCCAATTAAGACAAAAAAATTTTGGCTGGGGTTACAATTATAAAATATACAGTTCCGACTTACATACAAGTTCAACTTAAGAACAAACCTACAGAACCGATCCTGTACGTAACCCGGGGATGGCCTGTACATATATGGATGTCTTAATGTGACTGGTCTGACCATTAACAATTGTTATACGTAAATAAGATGGAAAATTTTGGTAACATTTTTTGTAAATTTATTTTAAGAAAAAAAAAAATCTATTTGCAGCTTTGACCTATAAATAAAAACTGTGAAAAATATCACCACCTATTATTTATAGCGGAGGGAGTAAGCCGCCCATTGTTACCGAGGATCCGCTTCAAAAATTCTGCTTGTCCCCATTGTCCTGTGAGAGTGACAACGAGAAAATAGCAACAACCGTAAGGGCGAAGGTGACGCCTGTCCCCATAGGCAGCGCACAAGACTTGGCTTGTGTCCTGTGTCAGCTCCTCGTGGCCCCGAGCTGCAGATTTTCTGTACAGTACATGAGTAGATTGCAAGCTCTGTGTGACAGGAGTGTGAGCATAAATCATCGTAACAGTCATTAAGACCAGGAATAGAAACCTGTCATGTTGTGACTATGTATAAGAGTGACTCATATCCACGACCTGAGGATCGGGCCAAGTCCTACGACACATGAAGCACAGACCTGGTGTCTACGGGATTATCACACATGGGGAAAAAACTGCTGCAAAGTCAGAACCATTTTATAAGAAGAAGGGTTAATAGCGTCAGAATCGGAACCAAATCTACGGCAAATCTATCGGATCTTCTAGAGACGCAAGTACAGAGATTCTATAGGATTATAGTCAGACCTCCGTGTGCCCCCAGAACTCACCTCTCCTGGCTCCAGCGGCGGTCTCTGCTGCTCCCACGGTTCGGCACACGCGTCCTCGTCTCCTTGGGCGCGCGCGTGCCGGCTCGCAAATATTTAAAGTGCCAACGCGCCCATGTTCCTGTGTTCCTGTTCACGTGTTCCTGTGTTCCTATTCCCGTGCTCCTGTGTGTTCCAGTCCGTTCCTGTGTTCCCATTCCCATCTGCCTGGACCTCCCGTTGCTGACCCCGGATTGGACTTGACTTTGCATCTCTGCCGCCTGCCCTGAGCCTGGACTTGACCACGAGACCGTCTCCTGCTAAGGTACCTCGACCTCGGCTGCCAACGCGGTCCAGTCGCTCCTGTGGAACGACCTGGTGGTTTCCTGCCGCAGCAAGTCCAACCCGCTTTGCGGCTCTGGTGAAGACCAGGTGCCACTTAGATTCCGGTCCCAGGTGTCGGCTAGTACCAGCTCCCGCGGTGGTCCAGTGAATCCACTGATCCTGAGTTCTGACACAGATGAGTGATCAGTTCTATCAAGTAAGAGATACAGAACCTCATGGAGGAAGCAGAACTGGAACTGAAACATCGGTAGCAGAGGTGAAAAACTGGGAACAGCCAAAATCTGTGACAAAGGGGAGGCCGGGGAGGACGGTTTTATGTCACAGGTCACATCATCCAGTGTGTCTGGGATTGTATGGATAGTTATCAGTAAACCAACATCTACAGAAGATCTGTGCTGAGTTCTCCGAGATGTCTGGGACAACCTCCCTGCCGCGTTCCTTCATTAACCGTCTACAAGTGCAAAGAGAAGGTCGTCACATGGAATATTTTAGTGGATTTAGATTTCACTTTTGCTTATCCACTTTGCATTTAATAAATTGATGAAAATATAATACAACACGTCCGAAAGTATTCTCACCACACAGATAGAGATCAGCAGATCCGATGTTCCCTTTGGGTTTGACCACCTGACACAGACGTATTGTCCGATTGGAAAAAGTCTCTATGTAGAAATGACTGGACCCAACGTTTCCATTCAGGTTCCCGCTGCCGACCCGGAGGTATTGCTGGATTGCCGGACGAACAGACAATCTGGCAAATTGACGCCCCTAATAACTAGCCATGTATATGATTGGTCAGGGGGAGTTCCCCTGGCCAATCATAGCCATGGCTTGTGGCTTCAGTTTACTGAATTGGTTGTTTGTCCGCAGACGGGGGAACCGATTGGAAACATTGGACCCACTCATCTCTACATACAGACTTATTCCAAACCCACCTTCTCAAAAATCCCAGGACTCCTTAAGAGACTAAAGGGAAAATGACCAATTGGACAAAACCAGTGCATAATGCGTGAAGGTTTTTTTTAAGCTGTGTCCGGAACATGGTCCCCATCTCCAAAGCCACCAAGGGTCAGTTTTTCCGATGGGAAGGGGGTCAAGTACCATCAAAGGAAACCCAAATTGTCACAACCAGATCTGTAATATATCATGTGGTTTAAAAGTTATCGGTGCGGAGCTTCTCCATAGATTCTAATAATCGGATCAGGCCCCTTCCGCTCTGTGTTTGGCACCATGGAATCACATCACATAGCTGTGCATCACGGGGAACGTTCCTGGTTGTTGTTGCAGCTTTCTGTGTTTAGGTATCACAGATCTGATTGTGACAATCCTGGTGCTGATCTGTTACATCACCACCTTCCCATTGGATCCAATATGGGGGAATTTAAAGATGGCCACCGTGTCCCCGACATGACCTAAAAGACAGACCCCCTTTACCTATCACATTCTGGAGTATCAGATACGTCATTGTCACATTGTTTCTGATATAATAGGACATTCCTTCTATATAGAACACAAGTTATAACATATTTTTCCATCTTCTTTTCTTTCCTTTTATTGTTTCTACATTGACAATAAATTGATTTTAGGGATTTATTTTGCAGTCTCATTCTTTCTCGTTTTTTTGTGCTTGAGTTTGTATTTTCTGGATGTGCTACATAAACCTGACCTGAAGCTTCAGGCATCAAAACAGCAATTACCAAAAAAAAAAACATTTGTTCCGCATATAAGAAAGCACAAGAAGCCGGTGATTTATATAGAAAAACTCTGGCGCATGTAATAGTGTAACACCCAATCACCCGGGGCTCAGCACCCTAGTGCTGGCCCGAGCCCAACATCCGCATAGCTAATCCATGGCCTCGTTACATTACATTGTATTGTCAGGACGCATTGTTACTCTCCAAGGACGTCGTCTGATGGCAAGTGATGGGGTGTGAAAATCTATGGTATTCTTAGCATTAAAAATGGTCTAGTTTTTATTTTTGCATCAATATAGCTGCATGAGGGCTTCTTTTTTGTGGAATATAATGTATTTTTCAAAGGCGCCTTTTAGAGATGAGTATGTTATTGTATGAATTTTCTGATTGGGCACAAATTTTATATGATAAATTAGTTTTTTATGATAACTTACATATAATTTAGCTTTTGTGTCACCAATCTAAATTTCTATTTACAGAGTTGGTTTTAGGGCTTGTTTTTTATAGGCCGAGCTGTATTTGTATTATTACCATGCTGGGTCTCATGAAGCTTTTTGATCCCTTTTTTCTGGAAAGAGCAGGCAGGGTTAAAATTTCAGCTCGAAACCTATTCTGTGACGTTCCCAGAGAGCGGCTGTGCAAAATTTGGTGATTGTAAACGCAACGGTGCAGATATCATCAGCAGACATACACACACACATACACTAAGCTTTATATATTATACTCGCTGTAGCTCTCGGCGTTGCCTGGTATAGTAAATAACTGCTCATGGATGTAACAAAATAGAATGGGATAAGAAAAAAATCTGAACGTTTCTGTCTCTGAGTGTCTCTGTCTGTGTCTATCTGTCTCTGTCTCCCACTGTCATTGGCACTAACTGTCTCTGACTGGCTCTGAATGTCTGACTGTCTCTGACTTTCTCTGACTGTGTCTGTCTGTGTCTGTCTTTCTCTGTCTCTGTCTGTCTCTGACTTTCTCAGACTGTCTGTGTCTCTCACTGTCTCTGTGTCTCTCTTTCTCTGACATTGTCTCCAATTGTCTGTCTCTGACTTTTTCAGACTCTCTCTGACGGTCTCTGTCTCTGACTGTCTTTGTCTCTATCTCTCACTGTCTTCGTCTCTGACACTGTCTGTCTCCGATTGTCTCTCACTGTCTCCGATTATCTATAACTGTTCCTGTTTCTGACTGTCTCCGACTGTCTCTGTCTGTGACACTGTCTGTCTCTGATTGTCTTTGATTGTCTCTAACGGTCTTTGACTGTCTCCGATTATCTCTAACTGTCCCTGTTTCTTACTGTCTCCGACTGTCTTTGACTGTCTCTGATTGTCTCTGTCTGTGTCTGACTCTGATTGTCTTTGATTGTCTCTGACGGTCTTTGACTGTCTCCAATAGTCTCTGTCTGTTTCTGTCTCTGACACTGTCTGTCTCCAATTGTCTTTGACTGTCTTCGATTGTCTCCAATGGTCTCTGACTGTCTCTGTATTTGTCTCTGACTGTTCCTTTGCCTATAGGGAGATTTATCAGAAGTGTCTGAGAGCAGAACTGTTCTAGTTACCCACAGTAACCAATCAAAGCTCAGGTTTCATTTTCCCACAGCTGTTTATAAAATGACAGCTGATCTCTGATTGGTTTCCATGAGCAACTGTAAACAAGTTTTACCTCAGACTCTTCTGATAAATCTCCCCCTATCCCTGTATCTCTATCCATCTTACCTCACATTTTATTTTTATACACTGTTTCAATTAATTCAAATGTAAAAATAATTTCACTTATTTCATATTTCATGTTTTATAAGGAAGGGGTTAAGCTTTGCCCCCTCGTAAGTACCCAAGTCTGGTATGACTTGTAAGCGTCCGAGCCGGCACACTGCTGTGGTTTTGTGTTTTATGACTTCTAGTCGAAAGAGCCTTTTACACTAAATATTCATGGATATTTCATACATTCATATTATGTGCAGTACGGTAGCTCAGTGGATAGCATTACAGCCTTGCAGTGCTGGGGACCTGGGTTTAAGTCCCAGGGTCAAAATCTGCAAAGAGTTTGTATGTTCTCTCTGTGTTTGTGTGGGTTTCCTCCGGGTCCTCCGGTTTCCTCCCACACTCCAAAACATACTGGTAGGTTGATTAGATTGTGAGCCCCATTGGGGACAGGGACCGATTTGGGAAGCTCTGTGCAGCGCTGCGTATTTTGTGTGCGCTATATAAAGGAATTATAATTATGCGGCTTCTGCCCTTTGTTACATTTCACAGCAAAGGAAAAATCACTTTCACTCTCGTATTTACAGATCCCACACCCTGATCCAAGATATAAGATGAGAATAATCGTTCTCGAGAACTCGAGGGCAGGAAATAGAGAAGAAGATGTTGGCAGTGATGGAGATTGCATTGGTCATGGTCATCGCACCACATTCCAGTCTAAGTGTCATAAATCCTGCTCACTCCCTGCACTGAGATTTATGATAGCCGGACTCCCGACATGTACCCCTCCCCTCTCAGGAGATCATTAACCTGTCATTACTAGAAGTAATAAGTAGTAATAAATAGAAGTATAGTCCAGTAATGGAGGCTGCAGTATTCTCCTAGTAGATGTGTTGATGGATGAGACTGCAATGACGGGGACAGTGTACCGCTGTATCTAATCCATATTATATAAGTATCTACAATACATAAAGCTAAACTGCTGCATGTAAGCTGCTATTATACATGTATCTCTCAAATATATAGCTGATCCACTGTATCTAAGCTGTGAATATAGAGGTATCTACCATACACAGATCTGAGACAATGGGGCAGATTTACTTACCCGGTCCGTTCGCGATCCAGCAGCGCGTTCTCTGCGGTGGATTCGGGTCCGGCCGGGATTCACTAAGGTAGTTCCTCCGCCGTCCACCAGGTGGCGCTGCAGTGCTGAGGTTCCCCGGAGGCGCGCTGGAATGCCCTGAAATTCACCGGCCTATACCTGGTGAAGGTAAGTGTAATTTTCGCGACACATTTTTTGTCTTAAATGCGGCGGTTTTTCCGAATCCGTCGGGTTTTCGTTCGCCACGCCGCCCCGATTTCCGTCGCGTGCATGCCAGCGCCGATGCGCCACAATCCGATCGCGTGCGCCAAAATCCCGGGGCAATTCATGGAAAATCGGCGCAAATCGGAAATATTCGGGTAACACGTCGGGAAAACGTGAATCGGGCCCTTAGTAAATGACCCCCAATGTATCTAAGCTGCGAATATAGAGGTATCTACTGTATACAGAGCTGAGCCAATGTATCTACGCTACGGATATAGAGGTATCTACTGTATACAGAGCTGAGCCAATGTATCTAAGCTACGAATATAGAGGTATCTACCATACACAAAGCTGAGCCAATGTATCTAAGCTACCAATATAGAGGTATCTACCATGCACAGAGCTGAGCCAATGTATCTAAGCTACGGATATAGAGGTATCTACCATGCACAGAGCTGAGCCAATGTATCTAAGCTACGGATATAGAGGTATCTACCATGCACAGAGCTGAGCCAATGTATCTAAGCTACGGATATAGGTCATCTACATCACAGAGATGAGTCCATGTATCTAGAGCTAACGGATATAGCGGTATCTCTACCATGCACAGAGCTGAGCCAATGTATCTAAGCTACGGATATAGAGGTATCTACCATGCACAGAGCTGAGCCAATGTATCTAAGCTACGGATATGGAGGTATCTACCATACAGGGAGCTAGGCTGCTGTATCTAAGCTACGGATATAGAGGTATCTACCATGCACAGAGCTGAGCCAATGTATCTAAGCTACGGATATAGGGTAGGTCTACCATACAGGGAGCTAGCCTGCTGTATCTACTACGGAATATAGGTATCTACCATGCACAGCTGAGCCAAATGTATCTAAACCGGATAGAGGTATCCTACATGCACAGAGCTGAGCCAATGTATCTAAGCTAACGGATATGGAGGTATCTACCATACAGGGAGCTAGGCTGCTGTATCTAAGCCACCATTATAGAGGTATCTACCATACTTTGAGCAAAACCCCAAGTGCTTTATTCATGTCAGTGCTTCTTTAAATTGCCCCATATGATCCTACTGATCAGGGGTGTAGCTAGGAGAGACTGAATCCCATAGCCGACTTCTGCATGGGGCCCCCTCCCCTTAAAAAAAATATATACTCACATACTTTTTTTTACATTTGTACACTAATCTAAGCACACACATTTATATACTTATTTATATATGCAAAGTTCTATACTCATACATACATGTATACACTCATACACACACATACATGTATGTACATATATATACATATTCATTTATAAACTAATACATACAGTACATACACATCATATACACACCATTATACATTTATACAAAAACACAAAGTATATAACCATCATATATATACATATATAGCATATAAACACATGCAGCATATGCACACCATATACACACCACTTACAGTATATAAACATCATATACACACAAGTAGTTTATACACACCTTACATACACACCACCATATACCCACCTTATATACACACATACCGCATATACACATCATATACACACAAGCAGTTTATACACACCTTATATACACACATACACCGTATAGACACGCCACATACACACACATTTAGCAAATACACACACATACAGTATATGCACACATTGCATTTATACAATCATACACACACATGTATATACTTACAGCCGGGCAGTCTTCTTATCTTCTCGCTGATTCTTCCACTTTCTAATCCCAAGGGATCAGAGGCCACAGATAAGACTTGTAGCTATTATCACACAGAGGAAGTAGACACAGAGGAAGTAGATACAGAGGAAGTAGACACAGGAAGTAGACACAGAGGAAGTAGACACATAGGAAGTAGACACAGAGGAAGTAGACACAGAGGAAGTAGACGTAGAGGAAGTAGACACAGAGGAAGTAGACGCAGAGGAAGTAGATGCAGAGGAAGTAGACACAGAGGAAGTAGACACAGAGGAAGTAGACACAGAGGAAGTAGAAGCAGAGGAAGTAGACACAGAGGAGGATAGAAGTAAGTTTCTATCTCACCCCAAGTGCTTCATTCCCATCAGTACCTCTGCCCTATATGACCCTGCTGATATATAGGATGAGTAAAACGGAGAATTATGGAGCAGATTCCCCTCTACTTTCTGTGTTCAGTGTATGGGAGACATTATAGCAGGTGGTCTCCAGCCTCCGGCTCTGAGGCCCCTCATTAGTTCTCATAAATTATACACAACTCCCATTCTCTTGATCGTTGGGATCCCAATGTATTATTGTTGGGGGTCCAATAGACAGATCCCAGAAATAATTCAGGAATATTTGATGATAAAGTATCCATTAGGGTCTCAGCTTACCATAACGGCCCCAGCCAATCAGAGGAGCCAAAAGGAATCACATGAGATACTGGACTCCTCGGAAACTGAAAGGGTCAGGTTTCAGGAAGGGAGGAGGACTTCTTTCTTCTAGGTCCCTGAGTGACGCCATGAATTTGGTGGTTCCTCCTTGAACAGATCCAAAACACAGAGGAGATTGCTCCGGCCTGGTGTTTCCGTTCTCCATTGTTGTCGGAGTGCCATCAGATTTTCTAAGAAACCCAGAAGATACTGAGAACACTTTGACAAGTGACTTATCTCTGAATATCTAACCTGGTTGGACGAGCTAATAAAATCTGACATTTTTATAGAAATAGCCACCATGTCAAGGTTGGAGATTTGCTGAATTCCAGGGTCCACCCAGTTGTGTGACTCCCATTGTGTAGACTAGAGAGAAGGGATCAGGGTGCGGCTGAAGGCAACAGCAAAAACCCTAGAAACAAGTGATGGCCTGGGGGCCCGGGTCCCATTCCTGCCTGTCACAATGTTTATACATCACACAATGACATGAGATGGGGTGATATCGGCACAGTTTATGTGCACGGTTTTACGGCATCATAAATGTCACTTTAAAGGGTAAAAGTCACAACGTCAACCTCATTTAGATCCTTCAAGTTGGGTATTAGGGGCCTAAGGGTGTTCAGTGGGTGGGGGGCACATTGCAAATAGTTTGGATTCTGGAGGACCTGGTGAGGGTGTAGTACATGGAGAGAATGAGGTGCTAAACTACTATGTGAATGTTGTTATTATGTGACACCATCCATGTTATGTCTGTCGGAGCCATTTTACCTCATGAGTCCAGGCAACCTGGTGTACAGGTCCTGCTGGTGTATGGCGAAACGAGGATTGGTCATTCCTGGTGCCAGAAGGACAAGATATCGGTCAATGTATAGTGAGACCAACACTGATGGGATGGTGAACATTGTTGAATTGAACCAACGAGATGAAGGAGACCTGAAGAAGATACAGAGGTGGAGGCCAAAGACAGCCCCCGAGGAGCATGCTCATGTGCTGTAAAGCGTAGCAGGCTAGGAAGGTGGCCATTGTAGAATGTGGTGTATGCCAATGAGCCAGAGATTTGTGGGCAAAGATCAACTTTATAATGGCTAAATGACAGTACTTAAGCCCCAACACCTAGGATCTGCCACTTTACTAAGGCTTGTCAACTTTTGTGAGACCCTCACAATGGAGCCACACAATGGAGCCACAGGAGATGTCACTAGTAGAAACATGGACTGGCTTCCTAATGGCCTGGTCAAAGGCCACAGAACGAGAGCTCTATAGATGGAGGGTCAAGTGGAAATATCTAACCTGGAGTCCTTCAGCCCACCAGATAAAAAGCTTCTGCAGGCCCAACCCTCCATTATATCCTAGGAAAGAGCCTTCAGGTTAGGATGTCTTCTACTCAGCCTTTGGATATCATGGCACATGGCGAGAGGTGGCACATGGTCTGAGGTGGCACATGGTCGGAGGTGGCATGTGGTGGGAGCTGGGCAAATGGGGGGAGGTGGCACATGACGGGAGGTGGCACATGACGGGAGGTGGCACATGGTGGGAGGTGGCACATGGCAGGAGCTGGGCACATGGCGGGAGGTGGCACATGGCGGGAGGCGGCACATGGCAGGAGCTGGGCACATGGCGGGAGGTGGCACATGGCGGGAGGCGGCACATGGCGGGAGGCGGCACATGGCGGGAGGCGGCACATGGTGGGAGGTGGCACATATGGGAGGCAGTAATAATCACGTGGGTCTTATCATTGTGGTGATTCTTTTCAACCCATCACATTCCTAAAGGGGATAATTAAAGGGCCCTGCGATATGTCCGCATCATTTCATTGTATTCAGTTCCAGGATAAAGCACTGAGCGAGTACTACAACAAATATATTACATACTCAACTCTGTTACTCCACCTGCAACCCCTCCCCCCCCCCCCATAAAGAACTTATCTTCCTGTAGCTTGTAGCTCTCCTTTCGAAGCTGCTGTTGTTTGCCAGCAGGAAGTCAGTGTGTATCAGTGTGAGCTCATTCTGGAATGCAGGGGGAGGGGCTGCTGCAGGGAGAGAGAAGCTCAGCTACACAGTGTCAGGCAAGATGGCTGCTGACCCTAATTCTGACCCCAAATTCCAGGGACATCAGGGACATGGAGGGGTCAGGAGGAGGGATGACATCAGAGACATGGAGGGGGGGATGACATCAGAGACATGGAGGGGTCAGGAGGAGGGATGACATCATTAGCCCCAAATCGCATAGAGAAGGGGCTGGGGACTGTAGGGGATTTCCGGTGATGGTGCAGAAGGCGGCTAAAAAGGCGATTGGCCCCTTCTTTAGGCGGTCCCAAAAAGGGGCTGGATTGGGCGGGCTTATTTGGGGCCCGCCCTGTGGTTTAAAAGCATTGGGGGCACGTGGCGGGGGCCTCTTTCCTTCTGCCCTCAGGACCGAGCGGTGTGAAGTCGCCCATCCACCCTGCCCGCAGGTTAACTTTCGTTTACAGGTGGTTTTGCGGTTTCTGGCTGTTCTCTGTCTTCCTTTCAGATGTCACAGCATTGGCGGATTTTCACATGCCCGAAGGCGAGATGAAGGGGCCCACATGACGTCTGACGCCATTCGGGTGAAAGGTTTTTGCTCAAGAAGAAGCGAAGGGCCCGGATGGGCATGAATTTTGTTCCAACTATTTTGCATTTTTTCTATTGGTTATTTAATTGTTTCTCTAAAAATAAATGCTGTGCCCCCCCCCCCCACATACCCACAAGAAGAAACACGGTGTGGTGTCCATTGATGGCTGGTTTAATTTTGGAGGATTTAAAATTTCCGGGTCAAGAGCCTGAATATTTTGGGCTAAGTTTACAAGTCTCTACAGTCCACAATATTCTCACAATATTTAGCCGTCCCCTATATTATAAGCTCCACTTCTGAGAAGCCACTTCATGCAGTCACCCGCTATTGTCCCCTCACCCTGCGATGGATTCTTTGGGGTTAACATCTCTGGGAACTTCCAGGATCTGTGAGTGAGGAGACTCGGCCCGGCACTTGGCACCTCCTGAGGACTAATATTTGCTGTGTACATTGTGGAGGAGCCCGGACAGGAGGTGACAAAGTCCTTTATCTGCCATTGTGCAAAGAGGAAAGAAACCTGAGAAGATCATTGAGATGTCTTGACCTGCACTCAGGAGTCATGTGAGCGGATGTAGCAGTGCTGACTGTGCGTTACATCTCTTCTGGGGTCGGGATAATGTAACACAATGGAAGGAACCAAGCGACAAACTCATCGTCGCTACATCTGACGAACTGTAAATGAAGAAGAAGATCCGCTGCTTCTATAGAGTAAATTTATTCACATATAGTAACGGATTGTACACACCATGTGCAGCTGATAGGACAGTATAGACACGCCCTCTTCTGCTATAGGAACGGAATCTCAGCAGTTATAGGAAAAATAGAACATTATATATAATAACATTATATCTCTCTAGAGACAATATATCTTACATTAATTAAAGCTATATACCTATAAGTAGAGTAACTCCCGTATCTGTATCTTGTATACACTGATCCTCAATACCAACCAGAGGCGTCACGGGCGCCTAGTCCTCTCATGACCACAACCACACTCAGTCACCACTATACAGAGCCGACTCAGCGCATTCTGCTATCTGAAGACTCTACAGACGGATCAGAACCAGTAGTTGCAGTTGTGACTGGTCCCACAAGCAGCACTTTAATCTACTTTGAGATCCAGCATATAAGCCTCCAAATCACTTCAAACCTTACTCGTGCCACTGAGATTCATGATACAAGCTGCCAGATGTCTCCCACATACCCATGGGAGATTAACCTCAGTAGTAGCAGTAGGTCAGTATATGGTCAAGTAACTGAGGCTATAGAGAAATCTGCAGCTCCAGTGGTTACTCTGTTCTCCTTATACTCCATTCCCATTACATTCAGAGAAGATGTGACTGGATATAACTGGAGTGTAATCACTTCTCACTGTATACAGATGGTATATATACAATATTATAGAGGTGTGTATCTACCTACAACAGAAGCTGCTTCTAATGGTAAACTGCTCTTAATATAATCCACCGTATATGAGCTGAGGTTGTATGTATCTCAGTGTTATATCTAGGCAATCACCGTTACTTAGACCTGTACCCTGCAGTGCTGTATATAATCTGCTGCTTTAATACATCCACTTTTCATCGACCTGGGCGCGTGTATCTAACCTGCTATATATAATATTCACCTATACATAGTCTGAGCTGCTGTTCTAGCTGTCGTTATATGGCATCCACCTTACAAGAGACCTGCGTGCTGTATCTAAGGTGCATTATACCAAGCCGTCTAAATTACTCCAGAGCTGAGCTGCTGTATCTAGCTGCCATTATCTATGCTCTCACCTTTACCGATTGAGCTAGCTGTATCTAAGTATGTGTATATCTCGAGGCATCCACCTCTACATAGATCTGAGATGCGGGTATCTAAGCTGTTAGTTATCACGGCATCACCTTACATAGCTCTGAGACTGTGTATTTAAGCTGTCGTTATATAGGATCCACTTATAGATCGGAGCGCTGTATCTAAGCTGTCGTTATATAGGCATCCACCTTACATAGAGCTGAGCTGCTGTATCTAAGCTGCCATCATATAGACGTCTACCTTACCTAGAGCTGAGATGCTGTATCTAAGCTTCTTTACTTAAAAGTATTGATTATTTTCGAGTATACATATAGATTTTTTTTTTTTGCGGTGGAAAAATATATCTTTGTGTCTATGCCCCTATGATCCTGGGAATGGACCTGTCTGCTAGTGCTGCATCAATGGGTCATTTGATCTACTGAAAGGTACTAGTGGACATTAGTAAAAGTTTCCTGAAGCTCAGCATTTGTTACACCAAGATCCAAGTCCATGACTACATTGGGGTCAGTATAACTGTAGTAGGATCCCCTCACCCCCTTGTAACCTCATGCACTGATATTCCCATCGCTCAATCTATTCCCGATCACTGGAGAATCCACTGAAGCCAAATAAACCCCAATATAAAGCTGATATCCTCAAAAATGTCACAAAAATAGATGTAATACCAGCTCTGACCACTAGTGGCATCCTAGATTATACAGTGTCATATGTCTATACATCACACAACCCTGATACTAATATATTATCTAACAATCCAATGCAACCAAGCACTGCTGACAGCCGGCAATGATCTCACAGCAGCACAGAGTACTTCAGCAGAAGAATCTCCTAATCTCCTGAGGGGCAGTGACCTCTATATATTAGTGTTAATAGGTGCTGCAATTCCTGCATTGACCACTAGGAGTTAGTTCTCCCCTATAGTCCGCTATATAGGATTTTTTAGTATTTTTGATATCTCTCATCTCCTGAGATCCTGGTATTTAGCGTCACTGAAACACAAAATATCAGTTTTTTGATTTAGCTAAAAGCTGCAATACCAGTATTGACCACTAGGTCTTACTAATATACAATTTTTTGATGTCCCTACTGTGCTTTTTGATATACTACACCCTATTCTATTTGCTTATAATTAATAATGTGGTCCAAATTAAGAATTTTTGGGGGGCTGGGAAAATTATTCAAATGTATTCAACTTTTTAAAGAGTGCAATACCTGCAATGGCCACTAGTCAATGGATCTTTTCAATATAATTTGTACATATGGTGCCTCCTGATACACTTTGTATTATGTGTTTGCTCATAGCTCATATTCATATAGGCAAAATAAATGAAAAAATTCCTAAGTACGGGTAACTTTTTGGAAATTTTTTCCCCAAAAATGACAACACAACAATACCAACCATGCTATAGGGTGTCATGTAATCAGTTGTGCAACTTTCGTCTGCTCGTATTCTTCTAAAATGATCAAATTTTTGCAATTAAAGGGGAATTATCAAGCAGTAATCCCGGCAGTGGCCACCAGGCGGTGCAGAGAGCTCCTACGATGTACAATACAGAGGCGGTCGTCACGATTTTATCTATTGCCCATTCCTCTAGTTGGAGAAGACCTGGTAGCCGACATCTTGCGTCTTGATCTTGAAGTTGTAGTTTCCGGTTCTTCTTTCGTGCCAGCAAATTAAAATGGACACCACCATGGCGACCAGCACCAGGACCCCGATGACTATGAGGGCGATGTATCCGGGACCCAGCTTACTGCTAGTCAATGGATCGGGGTCATTTGCTAGAAAGGCAATCAGAAATGAGAGAATGTGACCGATCTTATCAGATACTACTGTCTTGGCACCATATGGCGGCATTATGTGGACTCTATGTCCTTGTGCACAGCAGGATTTCCATACTAGGAGATAATTTATTGTTCTGAAGTTGAGATCTATACAGCGATATTATATTAGCACTAGGGTTCCGTTTAGAAGTGTGTGACATATTATGTGGGTACCGTATGCCAGGGCCATTTCAAGGCGCCACTCATGTACAAGAATCAATAGAATCCCCTAGTGATAAGTAGGGTGCTGCATAGGACTGTATTTCTTTACAGAGCTCAGTTCTGGTGCTTTATTTCTCTACAAAGTATGGTTCTGGTGCTGTATTTCTATACAAAGCCTAGTTCTGGTGATGCTTTTATATAATTAAGTTCTGGTACTGTCTTTCTGTATTCAGCTTGTTTCTGTTGCTGTTTTTCAGTTCTGTCACTTCATTTATTTACTGAGCTTGGTTCTGGTGCAGTATTTCTGTACAGAGTATGGTACTGGAGCTGTATTTCTGTACAGAGTATGGTACTGGAGCTGTATTTCTGTCCAGAGTATGGTACTGGTGCTGTTTTTCTGTACAGAGCATGGTTCTGGTGCAGTATTTCTGTACAAAGCCTAGTTCTGGTGATGCTTTTATATCATTTCCTAAGTTCTGGTGCTATCTTTCTATATTCAGCTTGTTTCTGGTGCTATGTTTCAGTTCTGGCCCTTCATTTATTTACTGAGCTTGGTTCTGGTGCAGTATTTTATGGAGTTTGTTTCTAACGCCGGTGCAGTATTTCTGTACAGAGTATAGTTCTGGTGCAGTATTTCTGTACAGAGTATGGTGCTGGTGCTGTATTTCTGTACAGAGTATGGTGCTGGTGCTGTATTTCTGTACAAAGCCTAGTTCTGCTGATGCTTTTATATAATTTGCTAAGTTCTGATGCTAACTTTCTGTATTTAGCTTGGTTCTTATGATGTTTTTCAATTCTGGCACTTCATTTATTTACTAAGTTTGGTTCTGGTGCTGTATTTCTGTACAGAGCTTGGTTCTGGGGCTATATTTCTGTAAAATCTTAGTTCTGTTGCTGCCTTTATATAATTTGCTAAGTTCTGATGCTATCTTTCTGTATTTAGATTGGTTCTTGTGCGGGCACTTCATTTATTTACTGAGCTTGGTTCTGCTGCTCTATTTTTATGGAGTTTGGTTCTGATGCTGTATTTCTGTATGGAGCTCAGTTCTGTTGGTGCTTTTATATTATTTGCTAAATTCTGGTGCTATATTTCTGTATTTAGCTTGGTTCTTATAGTGTGTTTCAATTCTACCACTTTATTTACTGAGCTTGGTTCTGGTGCAGTATTTTATGGAGTTTGTTTCTAATGCTGTATTTTTGTATGGAGCTCAGCTCTAATGCTGTATTTATTGACTGTTTGGTTCTGTTGCTGTAGTGGAGCATGGTTTTGGTGCTGTATTTCTGTATAAAGCTCAGTTCTGGTACTTTACTTTTGTACTGAGCACAATTCCATTTCAGCTTTTCTTTATGGAGGTGGACTCTATATGGTGGACTCTATATGGTGGACTCTATATGGTGGACTCTATATGGTGGACTCTATATGGTGGACTCTATATGGTACTGGTATTTAGATCTATTTGTTAGTTTGTAACTCCTAAAAGTAAAGTCTAGAAAGGGCTGAAAACATAATACACAGACTGAACAATAGGAGGAATACAACCCCGTAGCAGCACAGAGTATTTCAGGAGAAGATAAGTGCTAGATCACTGATTGAGACATAAGAAGAGAATAGACCATCTTATCTTGGTACTTACCCAGTTCGGCCTTACGCAGGGGTCCCATCCGGGTGACACCAGTAAAGACATTATCACCAGTAATCCCAGTACGGAAACCATTACATGTCTGGGAAGGAAAGAGAAGAGTGACCCCGGAGAAGCTACATACTGGATTATTATGTGTGTATCACAGGTTGTAGGTCCATCCAGTGTCGGACTGGCCCACCAGAGTCCCAGAGGATCCTCCGGTGGGCCCCTGGCTCAACTCAATACTGAATCCCAAAGGTCCATCAGAAAACACCACAATTTGGAGGCTACTACAGTATATGTCCTGGGGGATAATGAAGAGTGGGCCCCCAGATTGATTCCTTAGGTGGGCCTAAGGAAACCCAGTCTGACACTGGGTCCATCCATTCAATGACCTCCCCGCCCCCAATGATAACAGGTCTACATACCGGCTTGCAGATTTTAGGGGGGTCCTCCCGGCACACGCGGAGGCGGCAGTGCAGATAAACAATGGGGTTGTCGACGAAAGAAAAGATCTTGGTTTGGAAGGTGGCGTTGTTAGAGATACCATTGGAGTGGATGGTGGTGAAGGTGTTGGTCAGGGCACAGCTGCAATACACATAGAGAAAGTCTTGTATTGTCCCGTCTCACCGGGCGAACCCACTGGGCCGGGGGACATGTGACAGCAAGGGGTCTGAAGCAATGCACTGAGGAACAAGTCACAATAATGAAGACAAAAAGCTCGAAAAGGAATAGAGATAAAGAAGTTATGAAGAAACCAGAGGAGATGACGATGGCGAAAAGGGAAGACAAGGAGCAGAAGGAGCAGAGTAGAAGAAGGCAAAGGAAAAAGAAGACAATAGTGGTCATGGAGGGAAAATTAGAAATGTACAAAGATGATAAAGTAAAAGAAATAACGGCAAAGGAGGAGTAAGAAAAGTAGTAACAACAGACAAACACAAACTCAGAAGATGATGATGAAGATCTTGAATGGCTTACGTTTTACTACTGCCCTCAGATGGTGTAAATAGAAGAAGAATACAAAACCGCTCTTCTGCACTCCATCCATCCTTACAACACCTACCTCCCATCAGCCAACCGCTCAGCAGTGACCCTGCGCGAACCGTGCGCATGCGCTACAAGTTCACCAACAGAGGCCGGTAGTGCTGGGATGCCGAGCACTGAACCAGAGCACAGGACAGAGGTAAGTGGAAGTTTTTTCTTATTTTTACATCAACGTGAGCCACAGTAAAAAAAAATGAGTGATTCTGGACAACCCACTGTAAGGAAAAGACAAAGGAGCAGAAGAAGCAAGTCCAGACAAGGGGGCACATTTATGTACCCAGTCCGGAGGAGATCCTGAAAGTGCATTGTCCGTGTATAATGCGCTGTGCAGGGAGTCACTAAGATCGTGCACCCGATATCCTGCATGTGTCGCTTCCCCGCTCAGGTCCCCGGAGTTCACCTTCTTCTTCCTGGTGCATGTAAATGCATTGTCCGTGTATAATGCGCTGTGCGGGGAGTCACTAAGATCGTGCGCCCGATATCCTGCATGTGTCGCTTCCCCGCTCAGGTCCCCGGAGTTCACCTTCTTCTTCCTGGTGCATGTAAGTGCATTGTCCGTGTATAATGCGCTGTGCGGGGAGTCACTAAGATCGTGCACCCGATATCCTGCATGTGTCACTTCCCCACTCAGGTCCCCGGAGTTCGCCTTCTTCTTCCTGGTGCATGTGAGTGCATTGTCTTGCGACACAATTTTTAAGTTAAATCCCGCGCTCAGTCCGAATCATTCGGATCGTCTGATTGCCCGCAGCCCGATTTGTGCTGCATGAAAGTCAGCGGGATTGCGCCAAAATCGATCGCTTGCAACACAATCGCCTGCTAAATACATGTCCCAGTGCGCGCAATCCCTGAAAGCGTCGGAAAACCCGGAGGAAATGCGGCCACGGGACCCTTAGTGAATAAGCCCCAATGTAGAAGAAAAAGTAGAAGAGGTCAGTAAAGATGAGGAAGAAAAATAGAATGAAAGTGAAGATAAAAGAAAGACACACAGTCAGAGAAGTAACAGAAGTCACGTAAGCCGAGGAGAATAAAACAAGACGTCAAGAAACAGAACTAAGAAATAGAGGAAATCAAGACGAAAAAAGTGAAAAGTCGTCCAGGAAGACAAAGACAACATCAAAGTGTAGCAGCGGAAAAGGAAGATGCAGACATAAACAAGGAAGGCAAAGAAGTGACGGGGCAATTAGATGAATTTTAGGGGAAAAGACCAAAATTAAGAATTTGTAAAAGACGCAGAGGGAGAAAAATTGAAAGAGAAGTCAAAGACAAACGGGAAGTAACAACACGGTTAGTAAAGAAAAAAATGAAGTAGAAGTCAGGGAACAACATTACAGGCGGTCCCCTACTTAAAGACACTCAACTAACAGACAACCCCTAGTTACAGATGGACCTCTACCCCCCCTGTGACCTCTGGTGACCTCTCTGGATGTTACTATAGTCCAGACTGCAATGATCAGCTGTAAGGTGTCTGTAATAAAGCTTTATTGATAATCCTTGGTCCCATTACAGCAAAAAATGTTGAAAATCCAATTGTCACTGGGGCTAAAAATTTTTGGTCTGGATCTACAATTATAAAATGTACAGTTCCGACTTAAGTACAAACCCAGGGAACTTATCTTGTATGTAACCCGGGGACTGCCTGTAGAAGTCAGGGAGAAAAACAAGTCAGGAAAGATGAAGACGTAAAATAAATGTCAGATTTGTAGAAGGAGAAAGATGAAGAGCAAAAAAAAACTAAAGCTAAAGATGCCAAAGAAAAAATAGAAAACATGAAAGGCAAGAAACAGGACAAAAAGTCATAAAAGATAAAAAAAAAGGAGAACAAAAAGTAGGAAGAATCAGGAGAAGTGAAGAAAGATGGAGCAGAAGAAGAGATGAAGATTCGTCAAAGTGGATGAAGAACCAAAAAAAAGCTAAAAAAAAAAAAGGGCAAAAATTAAGAAATGTAAAATAAGTAAAAAAAAAAATTGGAAATTGCAGAAGAGAATTATTTTTCAATTCACACTCCATTTTGAAAGCTTAAAAAGTAGCATCTAAAATTGCATGAATTATGTGAAAAAGATTGTAACAATATGCCCCCCCCCCCCCCACTCCAACATGGGGAGGAATATGAGAAAGTAAGAGTAGAAGCCAAAACTCTGTGGAAAGATTTATGAAAGATTTTATTCTTATTTTCCGCCAGCTACGTCTGTTCTATCACAAAAAACCTGCAGCCTGTAGAAGGTACTTACCTCTCCTTGATGAAGGGGAAAGATATGGGGTCGTTGGAGTTTTCGTTGGGTGTTGCCCAGCAATCAGTGATCACCACTTTCAGCTGACTGTCCTCTGTTTTTATCCGGATCTGAACCGTTATCTCGTCTGTGGCCGACAGCGTGAAGTTTGGGGGGATGGGCTGGTCTCCAATGAAAAGTTGGAATTCTGGCAGAAATGATCCGTCACCTTGTAGTCTTTCTATAATGGTGTAAATTCTGAAAAAAAGAGACATGGATGGAAAATCACAAACATCTGATCATTGCAGAAGTAGCAAAGACACTGGGGGTCATTTACTAAGGACCCGAATCGCGTTTTTTCATCGAGTTGCCCAAAAATTACCGGTTTGCGCCGACTTGCGTCGGGTTTTTGGCGCAAAGGAAATCGGGGGGGGGGGCGTGGCCGTCGGAAAACCCAACGGATTCGAAAAAAACCCCGCACTTACCTGCACCCAGCCTAGCTTGGTGAACTCCAGTGAACTCCGACGGACTTCAGCGCAGCAGCGACACCTGGTGGACATCGGGCGCACTACCTTAGTGTATCGCCAGAAGACCCGAATCAGCTTCGGAGAACGCACCGCTGGATCGCTAATGGACCGGGTAAGTAAATCTGCCCCACTATATGAAGTTTAGTTATACAGAGAATAAGGTCCATGTATAGCTACGTATATAGTATATAAGGTGAACATATTGGGGCACATTTACTAAGGGTCCGCACGTCGCATTTTCGTTGGGTTCCCCGACTATTTCCAATTTGCGCCGCATTTAAGTGGGGTTTTTGGTGCTTGCATGCGGCATAAATCGGGGGGGCATGGTCGACGGACAACCCGACTGATTCGGACAACGCGCGGGATTTACAATTCAAATTGTGTCGCAAGCCAAGCACTCACATGCACCGGGAAGAAAAAGGTGAACCCCAGGGACCTGAGCGGGGAAGCGACACATGCAGGAAAATGGATGCACGATCCTGAAGAATCGCACCGGACTTCATCCTTGTCGGAGAACGCACCTCGGAGATCGCAACAGGACCGGGTAAGTAAATGTGCCCCATAGCGATTGTAGCAAGAAGTCGCTACCAACAATGAAAACAATGGGGCAGATTTAGTTACCCGGTCCAGTCGCGATCCAGCAGCGGGTTCTCCGACGCTGATTTGGGTCCGGCCGGGATTCACTAAGGTCCGTGTGTCGATATCCACTAGGTGTCGCTGCTGTGCCGAGGTCCGCTGGAGTTCACCTTCTATTTCTAGATGCAGGTAAGTGCGTGTCAAGCGATTCTTTTTTTTTTAAATACAGCGATTTTTCCGAATTGGCCGGGTTTTCCAACGGCCACTCCCCCGATTTCCGTCGCATGCATGCCGGCGCCGAAACACCACAATCCAATCGCGTGCGCCAAAAACCCAGGGCAATTCAGCGCAAATAGGAAAAAATTGGGAAACCCGATTTAAAAAAGGGATTCGGGCCCTTAGTAAATGACCCCCAATAGCTTTAGTAAGGGAGGAGGGTGTGGTATAAGGATGAGCATCGGGGAATCATGTCACACTGGGGAGGTGGAGGCATAGACGGAAAGGAGCGAGTGTCAGGATGGACATCAGCGGTCCCAGATTTACTTCTGTCAATTAAAGGAAGTGAACCAAGGAATCTTCTGGAAGGTTAACCAGGGTTCCCAGGTCTTTAAATAGGTTCTTGTGTGGAGCTCACTAAGAGCTCTTCTGTACATGTAAATTCGTTTACAGAGGGGGCTCTGGGGGCCTTCCATAACCTGGGAATAACTGGGCATGCTGAGAATAGCATAAAAACTACCAAGGATTTTTTGGTTTTCGATCCTGGCAATGGAAAACCCGACAGGTGGAGGCCAAGAGGCGAGTTCTCGAGTTGGATTCCTGTGAAGTCGCTGATTAAGGTTATGATTTTTTTCCAGAAGATTTGGATGTATATGCAGCTCCACTATATTTGGGACATGGGGCCCCCAGAATCACTGCAGTGCCAACATACATCAGAAGAGTTGTAAAATAATGGGGCAAATTTACTTACCCGTCCCATTGACAACGCCGATCCGGAATGTCCAGCGAGGATTCGGAGCTGCCGCGATTCACTAAGGTCGTGCGTCCAATTTCCTGCATGTGTCGCTTCTCCCGCTGAGGTCCGCCGGAGTTCACCTTCTTCTTCCTGGTGCATGTGATTGCTTGATCGTGCAACACAATTTGGTTTTTAAATTCTGCAGTTTGTCCGAATACCTCCACGCCTTCCGATATGTGTCGCATGCAAGCCGGCGCCGATGCGGCCACAATCGATCGCTTGCGCTAAAACACCCGGGGAAATTCAGGGCAAATCGGAAAAAGTCGGGAAACCAGGCGAAAATGTGGTGTTCGGACCCTTAGTAAATGTGCCCTAATATTTGGAGTCTAGCAGGGCAATGTACCAACGAAACAGATTCTTAAAACTAGTCTCTTGAGCCTATTTCTGGAAAATCTGAAACACTTTGGACCAGCATACAGTGAATGTGATGTCTCTTGTTCCCAAGTGCTGGCATGGGGGGGGGGGTGATTCTGGGCCCAAGTGTCCAGAAAAAGTGCATAGATAAGTGAGATGGAGTACGAGATGAGGGTAACAGAGATACATTGGGGCACATTTACTTACCTGGTCCTGTCGCGTTACCGCAGCGCATTGTCCGACGAGGATTCGGGTCTGCCGGGATTCACTAAGGTCGTGCGTCCGATATCCAGCAGGTGTCGCTGCTTCGCTGAGGTCCGCCGGAGTTCACCTCCTCCGTCCCGGTGCATGTAAATGTTGATCTTGCGACACAAATCGCTTTTTAAATTCCACAGTTTTCTGAATCCGTCGGGTTGTCACGACGACCTCGCCCCCCCCCTCCCCCCGGTTTCTGCCGCGTGAAAACCAATGCGCCAAAATCCGATCGCGTGCCCCAAAATTCCGGGTCAATTTGGCGCAAATCAGAAATCGTCGGGAAACCCGACGAAAGTGGGCGATTCGGACCCTTAGTAAATGAGCCCCATTGTTTCTCACATACAGTTAAGTCCCTGTGAAGACTAAGCCCAGTTTTCTATGCCCCGTAGAGAATCTGTGGTAGTCAGGTGGCGAAAAGTTATATAATCATCTTGTTGTTAAGGGACGATAAAGCTAGCAGAGCACCCAGGGGGGTTGTCTATAATGGGCATGAGTGGGCCAAATGGAGAAGAGCCAATATGAGACTGGGGGACGCCTGCAGGACTATAGGAGTTGGCCGGTGGCAAAAGGTCAGTGTGATGCTCACGAATAAGTAAAGGACCACAGAAGCACACAGTGCTAATACTATTTAGTATGGTGGAACCATTCAAAGACCCTGGCAAGAGTGACTGCGAGAAAAAATCCCCTGAAATCTGGCACCCCTGAACCTCCTTGAGTTTTCCGTCTAAGAAGGATCACTCTGGCAACTCTAGAGGGAGCCGATGACCAGAGAAAGCTCAGAGACATGGATTTTTTAAAGGTAAAATACAGATCTGTTCCAAAATTTTGATATGACCAGAGTAACCATTGGGTTCTAGCAGAAGGAAATATGTGGTCTGCAGGGTAACGTAGGACATGTTGTGGCTGTGGCATCGATAGACTCTACCAAAGTTCCTCTTTCAAATAAGATTACACAAAGTACCCTCCTGAAGGATTGTATCCAGTTGACCACAAGATCTCGTTGTGGAATACGCAGCGTATGGAGCTGATGGCTCTTGGGGTCACATTCATAAATGTCGATGAGGGGTCGATGTACAATGTTGAGTTCACCACTATGTGCGTCTGGTTCTGGAAAGGAAACCAAAATAATTGTTAAAGATTTGACGTGCCCCCTGTTCCCACTCACGGTCATTACTTTAAGGCTTTGGTAACATGAGTGCACTCACATTGTCCATTTGAGTACTGCAGTTTTTCCATCCGGCGACTATGAAGATGTGTGTGTCAGTGGAGCAATCCATAGAACATTCCGGACTCCCGAGGAACAAAGATTGACTGGCAATGGACATCATCTTCAGGAAGGACTTCTCTATGGAGATCCCGATCCTCCCCGTAATGCAGATGACCGTGCTGGCGTCTTTCAGGGTCAGGGCTGGGGACTTCTGTGTCGTCTTGACGCTTGAAGGTGTACTGGTGTGATCTGTGATGGAGAAAGATCTCATTAGGACATGGGCTGAGATTTTTGGTTCACAACCCATCGTTTACTATAAGGTGGAAATTCTGGCTAAAGGGACCCTCACAGGTCCATCGGACAAGAAGCCGCAGATGGGCTCCCAAATCTGTCAACCAAATCCGTAGATACTTGGGGTGAAACTCACCAGGGATCTCCTGACTGGGGTCAATTTCAGATATAATATTAGGTCTTTGGTATTGGGGTTCTAAACGTGTTCAATTCAATGGGTCTCATTTACTAAGGGTCCGAACGCCGCACTTTTGTTGGGTTTTCCGAATTTTTCCGTTTTGCACCGAATTGCCCCAGGATTTTGCCACACGCAATCGGATTGTGGCGCATGGGCGTCGGCTTTCACGAGAAATCGGGGGGCGTGGCCATCGGACAACCCGGCGGATTCGGAAAACCCGTAGAATTTAAAAAACGTTTAGTGTGGCAAGATCAAGCACTTACATGCACCAGGAAGAAGAAGGTGAACTCCGGCGGACCTCAGCCCAGAGCGACACCTGCAGGAACCCGGGCGCACAACCTTAGTGAATCCCGGCAGACCCGAATCCACACCGCGGGACCGGGTAAGTAAATGAGCCCCAATGTTCTGTGAACCCTGTTCAGCTCTACCTGTCAACCAAATCCATAGATAACTGGTATAAGAGTCACCAGGCATCTCTCAAATGGCATCCTCTTTGGATCAATGGTCCATAAATATTTCAAAATCAGTTGCAGTGAGTTGGGACAACCTCAGTCCTTCAACTTTCAACTCAGGTATCTCAAGGTTCAGAAGGAGAGTGAAACGGGTTTGGAGCACCCTTGCTAGGTCCATTTGTAATAAAACCTGCTTTTGGAGACCTCTTGGTGGAAGGAGAACAGATGACAACATCCCATAATTATGTGGTCAAATGTTAAGAGCTTAGTTTATGGATAAATGTAGGACTCCCTACGACATAATCTCAGTTGTGTGACCAGGATTATGATGTAATTTGGCACCTAAGGGAATACATACCAAAATTGACACTTCCAATGGGGAAAGAACAAGAAAACATTCCCTGCTTCATGGTCGCTCTTGTGTCGGTGAAGATTTCCTTCTCGCTTACGGGCGGTTGTGTTTTCTCCTGGGTGACCATGATAATCCTGGGGGTAGAGACTTTTGCAGTGGTGTTTCCATTAGTGGGACTGGGGTCAATGGGGGCAATTTTGTGACTTGTCGTGAGCGTTGGATCGGCGGGCGTTGAATTCAGTGGTCCCAGTATGGGGTTGATAATGGGTGTAGTGACTTTTGCAGAGGAGTGCGTATCGCTAATGCTGGGGGGAGTAGTCAGTGCGGGGTCTGGTGACGTTGCGGTCACTGGTCCCAGTATGGGGTTGATCACGGGTGTACCCACTTTCGAAGTAGGGTCCTTAGCACTAGGACCTAAGGTGCTGGAGGAGGACGTGAGGGCTGGATCTGGCAGAGTGGAGTTCACTGGTTCCAGTACATGGATTCCTGATGATACTGGTGTGGCCAGTACCGACACATCAGGAGAGGAACTTCCAGAACTTTCTGTACTGGGTGAAAGGGGTTTTGCTGGAGATGAATGTTCCTGATATCCTGAGTGTTTTTCAGGGACAGTTGTCAGATATGAGGGGGTTGTCGGGGGGCTCATAAAAGACCCTGCAGTCACATTGTCTGCACTCTCTATAGATGGTAAGAATGGAGACACCAGTTCTGTGGAAAACACAAAAGTTTGATCAGAATATTCATAAATTAAATTACATAAATTTGTAAAAAAAAACACATTTTTTTTTCAGCTTTTAATAAAAGTTACAGAACTGTGCGACTTCAGGCTTATGGAATCTGACCTGTAGGTCATCAAGGAGGCAGATTCAGTCACATTTATTAGGAAAGTCTGATATTTGTTACAAATTTATGTATGATTTTCTGAGAAAATTAGGGCCATAAAGGATAATGGTCTCTGTAGTTCATAGCAGCCAATCACAGCACAGCTTTTATTTCTGATAGTACTCTTGGAATATGAAAGGTGTGCTGTGATTGGTTGCTCTGGATACCCTGCTCTACTTCCTGGTTTCAGTTTTTGTAGGCCCATGTTTCACATCTTTAAAGGAAACCTACCATTTGATGTATTATGAAGCAAATATACTTTGAGAATGCAGTAGCTACACTGATGCAGAAACATATCTTGTTTAATCCCTGAGCCGAGTGGTTTTGTTGAAAAAACAATTATAAAATTATGATAATGAGGCTCTGTCCCTTCTGTGCCTGGCTCGGCGTTTCTTCTCTCACATTAGTTATGCGCTGCTCAGAGGATGATGTATTTTCCTTGACAGGCAGAAGTAATCAATCACTGCACCATCCCCCAGCTGCTTTGTATAAATCATCAAGCTCAGGTTGATTAGTCCGGTCTGGACTAATCAGGAAGCTCAGTGTAATGTGTTTATGAAGGGCAGGCTGAATGCAACCCAGCTTTCCAAAGGTCCTGAATGTTAGAATTGTTTTTTTCAGCAAAACCACTCAGTTCAGGGATTAAACAAGATATGTTTCTGCATCAGTGTAGCTGCAGCATTTTCAAGGTATGTTTGGTTCATAATGCATGAAATAAAATGGTAGGTTTTAGAGATGAGCGAACACTAAAATGCTCGGGTACTCGTTATTCGAGACGAACTTTTCCCGATGCTCGAGTGCTCGTCTCGAATAACGAACCCCATTGAAGTCAATGGGAGACTCGAGCATTTTTCAAGGGGACCAAGGCTCTGCACAGGGAAGCTTGGCCAAACACCTGGGAACCTCAGAAAAGGATGGAAACACCACGGAAATGGACAGGAAACAGCAGGGGCAGCATGCATGGATGCCTCTGAGGCTGCGCTCTGGGGTATAATACAGGATGTAACTCAGGATCAGTACAGGATAAATATGTAAATTGATGGGAATTTATAAATAAAGTTATACTACAAATTCGTCCTAAAAAGATGTCCCAAAAGAACACTCCCTTGTTATTGGTTGATCAGTGATCATCTGTCCTCCCATCTGGTGGAATTGCACAACTTCCCTGCAGTGGCCTCTACAGGTACAATGTAGTATTACACTCTGCCCAATCATATGACCTCTCTGCTCTGCTCTATGGTAAAATTTAGTAACCGCAATCCGTGGAATCTGTGTAGAACAACTTTTTGAACGGAGAAAGAATTTGCTCATTAAAAGGTTTTATTCAAACGAGTCAATTACAAAAGAGGCGTCTCATTAAGTGGGAAAAATTCCGAACAATTATGTCATATTATACGTTGTTTAATATAAACCTGATCGATCAATATTTGCACAAATACAAACATTATATAGAATCAACAGCGAAAAAAGTTCTAGAACAATAGATAAACCTATCCAGCTCCATTTACAGGATGAAAATCCGTGGATATTTTGGTGCGTTTCGCCGGGACTACCTAGATGGCTACTTGTCCAACCGAAACTATCCAGTGGCCATCGCAACATTCTAATTCCATCACTAGATCGAAACACTTGGGCAATGAGAAGGGTCGCATCATCTGCTACTGATAGAACATCCCTTTAAGGGTTCATCTTCATGACCACCACCCTCATCCGCTGCAACGTTCACTACAATTTAGGACTAAAGTTCCCTCTATGCCGCTACAATGTGATCTCATCTGCTCTGGAGGACTATTGTAGGAACACATCCCCCGGGGGCCCCTTTATGTGTGGTAAAGCGCCTCTCCTGACCAGGGGTGGTGCGCGGTAATGCAACTGAGCTCCCTTCATCTCTATGCAGTACCAGCACCAACCATGGGTCAGGTGTGGCGCTGTTTTAGCAAGAAAAACATCCCCTTTTTTCTGCCTCTGGACAACCCCTTTAAATATCAGTTTTAGGAACTGATCTCTTTTTTTCGGTAGGGTTTATTTGGGTAACCGAATCTAGAAGAATAGACCCACCCAGATCTATTGCAGCCAAGCAATTCAGTCCACATGAAAAAAAATTTTTTTTAAAAACTTATGGAATTCCTTGTTCTGGTTCATTTCCGTATCGATGTTAGTTGTCAGTTTTACAAAATATTAAGATTTTTAGGTAAAAAAAAAAAAAAAACCTAAAACATTAGATAAGCCATTACATAGCCTTCGCTCCCTGGTCCTCACAACGACTGCTGCACTCAGGTTATTGATCTGACTGTATACATCAGGTGAAACATAGTGAGGGCTAGATCCGCGCTCCGCGGGGGCGGTCCCCCCCAACTCCCGCCACACCATAAGACTGAGGACAACCCAATAAGCAGGTACATTGGCCCTAGACCAGGAACAGAAACTATAGGACGATGTGCCGTGTTATTACCTCTTAGGCTACATTCACACGAACGTATGGGGGACGTATATACGGCCGATATACGTCCCCCATACACTCCTATGAGCGCACGGCACCCTACGGGAGCGGTACGGTGCAGCACACGTGCGGCACCGTACCGTTCCGTACCCGGGAAAAAGATAGGACATGTCCTATCTTTTCCCGTAATACGGGGCCGTGCGCTATAGGTTGCTATGGAGAGGGGTGGGGGTGAGCTGCGCTCACCTCCTCCTCCTCTCCCCGTACACTGCCGTTGCCCGCTACGGTACGGTACGGGCGGGCAACGGCAGTGTGAATATAGCCTTACACACGGGAGATTTATCAGAAGCTTCTGAGGCAAAACTGTTGTAGTTGCCCATGGAAACCAATCAGAGCTCAGCTTTCATTTTATAACCAGCTGAGGGAAAATGAAAGCTGAGCTCTGATTGGTTGTCATGGGCAACTAGAACAGTTCTGCTCTCACTTCTGATAAATGTGTTTCTCAAACTGCGGAGCTACGTGAGTGTCCAGAGACCCGAAACCCCTGCGTCCCATGGAGCACAGCGGAAAGAATATTACACTACGAGGCTGTAGGTGACCCGGTTACTGCTCTGGGCGATACATTGCATCTCTATAAATGTGGGTGTTGTAATCCGCTCATGTGTACAAGCGCCGACCAGGATGTTGTGTTAGGAATTACAGTATGGAGCTGGTGGTCTAGATGTGGTTTAGGGGCTGTGTACTATGTCACCACAGAGGTTCCATTGTATACACAAGACTTCACTCCCTTTAAGGGGTATTCTCATCTGGGCATTGACATTTCATTAAATTCATCTTCCATATACATACATTTCTTCAGCTGGATGCTCTTAAAAAATATAATGTAACAGTGTGAAGATAATTTCCTCTAAATGTAAAAACAAGATTGTTGTCCTTGGATACGACCACCGCTGCCAATGTGAGTGCACAAAGAAACAGTCTTTGCACATGAAACGCCAAGGAGTTACCGCACGTGCCACAGCCGCCCGCTGAATCCGAGTGGTCGGGCGCTTCAATGACGCATGTGTGGCCACCGCTGCCAAAGTGTGGGGGTGGTCGTGTCCAAAGACAACAAGGCTACATTTATAGGAAATTATCTTTTGACTGGTAATTATTTTATTAATAATATGCACTTGAGAAATTTTGTGTGTTTGGCAGATGACCTAAAATTGAATGCCCAGATGAGAATACCCCAGCAGCAGAAATACCCATTGCTGGTTTTAGGTCGCCAGACCTGGTGCCAGGTGCGTTTTAGAGAGGACCTTTCACCGTGTCGCACATGTGGATTATACCATAATGTAGCGGCTGCTACACGGTTACTGAGATATTAGTCCCAGTGTATGACCGTTGCAATCCTCTTCACGGTCAGAGAGGAGGAGCTGGAGCAGAGGTTTGTGTGTTATGATAAATACCAAGACGCTAAGAGGATCATAAAACAAGCCCTCCCTCCTCTGCTCCAGCACCTCCTCTCTGACAGTAAAGAGGATTATAATGTCAGACACGGAGACTGTTCTCTCAGTGTCTTAGTATTTATCATAACACACAAACCTCTGCTCCAGCTCCTCCTCTCTGACCGTGAAGAGGATTGCAACGGTCATACACTGGGACTAATTTCTCAGCAACCGTGGGGGCTAGAAAGAAAATTCAAAGTGCCCGTGAATCTGGGAAGGAGTCCCTACGAGAGGTTGCAGGTGCATGAAGCAATGCAGGAACAAGAATAACTTTGCTTTTGGTGGTTGGGACAAAGCAGAACTTTAAGGGGAGCCTTTGTGTACGTTTAGGGGGGGGGGGGGGGGGCATGTCACACATTGAAGCCGCCTTGCTGCAACCTCGACTTTCTATGGTGGCCAATGTAGACATCGACAAAGAGGAATTACCTGCAACACTACGGGAGGCCTGAGTATCGCAAAGGCCTTTACCGCTAAATATATCGATGGCCACATCTAAACGGCGTTTTAGTAAGAAACTGAGCGAGCGACATCTTTCTCTTCTCCCGAAGAAGAATAAATACGAATGACGTGTAATACTGATGTGACCTGAGAGAGGGACTACAACCAAACGCAAGTCTACCAGAATTTTCGTAAACTCTGTCCATCCATGGCTGCCCCCTTCCGTCCACCACGTATAGCAGCGTAATACAACTACAATACTGTGGCCTCGAGCTCCAGCTGCCATAGGAACAATCCCATATAAAGGGTCTGTAGTCTTAATGGGATCCATAAGATCAGGGACCTTGCATAAGAGGTGAACCCCCTGTTGTATGTAAAGGTTTTAAGAATTTGCACAGAACTCGAAGAACAAGCCTTCAACGCTTTGTCCATGAGAAAGCTTCTTCTTCGACGACCTCAGTATTTATAAGCCAGAACCCAGAACTGCTAAACTAAACTTAGCCTGTCGGTCCAGTAGTTATAGGTCCGATCCAGTAATTCCCATGCACATGGAACGAGTTTCGAAACTAACTCCATTGTGAACCCTAAAACTCATGGTCAAGTTTGGGCTTTCAAACTTGTCAGCGTGTTGGTTGTGCAAAGCCCTGGCTTCCCAAATCCGTCACCTATGTTACGAGCCCCTTCCTCCAGATCGCCATTGCTCCCTACTACAATCAGTATGAGCCAATAATTCATGGTGGAAGGGGGAGGGTTAGAGTCAGGGACACACAGAAATCATAGATAACCAGGACACCTGGAAAGCAATCCCTAACGTTTGCCGGCCCAAACCATGAACCCATCTGTGACCTACTAGAGACCTCCTTCCTGCAGCTACTGGTAACTATATATCTCATATAAAAAGACTAGAGCCAAGTTACGATGAGAGACGGAGAGACTTCAAATTGTGCTTCGTATATTTCATTTCGACTATTCAAAAATTTACAGAGTTCCAGTTCCGAAATCCACAAAAAACACACAAACAAAAAAGTCAGGTAAATCGCACACACACAGCATCGGGGCCCAGTCATAGACCTGGGGAATTACCACTGAAAAATTGTGCTACAGAGAGTTAAAAAAAAAAATGCAAAAGGTGACTCGGATGTCCGAAACCGGTGGAATCGGTGCGAAATAGGAAAAAAAAAAATTAAAATAACACTACTTTTCAATGCAAATGTATTCTCAGATCTCATACAAAGAGGTTACAGCAAGAGCGAGGCCTTTGCCTTCTCTACGACAAAGGGCGACTACAAAAGAAGCTCCGTCGTTTCATTGGTCAGTTACGACGACGCTACCATCTAAAGCGGGTAACCTACGGAGCACAGCATCAGTCCACCGCAACGCTCGTCCCGTCTCAAACATGAGGTTCTCTAAATTGATTATTGCTAAAAGGTAATTAGACCGGGTCATTGTCCACCAACCGGCTTATCCAAGGATCTAGGTTAAATTAAAGTTCCACAAAATATCTGTGTCCGAGGACCACATGCGGGCGGGGGAAATGGTATTCCGAGTACAAGGGGATTAAAGTTTTTTTTTTGGTGGACTTCAGGATACGTTACAGAGTCTTATTTTGGCTAGGAATGGTTATCTGCCCACCCAACCGCAGCACCATAGGTTCAGTTGTGTGTCTGCTCGTGACTCCATAAACTGAAGGCGGTCTTAAAGGTCCTGTGACACAGCTTACACATAAACTGCCGTTTGAAGGTAATGGCTGATAGAGGTGGAGCGTGGTAGAAGAGGGTATCGGATTCCTGTGGAGCAAACATTTTTTCTGTAGGACTGGCTTTTTCTGGAATGGCTTTGCGCCTCTCTGGGTCTATGGGTTGCATTTTGAGAGGAGGAGGAGGTGGTAGTGCTGGGGGTGGAGGAGGAGGAGGAGGCGGTGGTGGAGGAGGTGGTGGTGGAGGTGGTGGCGATGGGGAGCTAACCGGAGCACTCCCTTCTGGTTCTCTAAAAGCAGATTCTTCCCCCTGTGCCATATGTGACTGAAAGTGACTCCAGAGGCGGAAGTTAGTTCGGAAAGCTTTGTTACATACGTGACAAATGAAAGGTTTGACGGAGCACAGTAGCTCCTGGTGACGCTCTAGCTGCTTGTGAACGGTAAACATTTTGCCGCACTTTTCACATGACCACACCCCGCGTTCAGGTGGAGGTTCATCATCTTTGTGGCCATACATAGCCTCCGAGCCGTCTACCATTTCATCGGAAGGTTCTTCCTTGATTTGCACGTCGAATTGCTTGGAAACGCTGAGATCTTCGGGGAGACAGGTGGAGTCCTCCGAATCAAAGTTCAGATGTTCTGAAGAGTCGCTGTATACCCCGTCATCCTTTGATGCAAGAAAGCTATTCCCCTTGCTAGGTTCGGGTAAAGGCGGCAGCCGTGGCATATTGTTGATTTCCCCGTTGTGTTCGAGCAATGGTAGGGAGAAATTTTCCGTCGGGGCCATCGTGTTTTGGTTATGAACTTCTACTTGATGACGCCAAATACTGAAAGACGATTTGAATGTCCTCATACACTCCAGACACGTGAGCTTCTTGTACTCACACTTTGCATCATGCTCATTCTTAAGTTCTGGAGTAGCAAACCGAAGGCTACAGTATGGACACAGCGTCGCGTTCCTACACATCCGCTCGTGGTTTCCCTGTTCGACAAATGAAGACAACTTTAAGTTGCAGTGTCTGCATCGAAATACCTCAGCGTCATCTTCTGGACTCTTTGGAGGCGACGGCACTTTAGGCCGTAGTTGTTTGTTGCCGTAGGGAGACTTTTCCCCTGGATGCATTTTGCAGTGCTGCTTAAATTGAGATAAGAAGCGATAAGACTTCCCACAATAGGTACAAGTATAAGCAGATTTACTTCTCGATCTGAGACTTCGTTTCAAGGCTTGTGCTTGGCTACTTGCTGATCCGGCGAAGCCCGATTTGCCTCTCCTCAGCTTATAGATAAGTGCTTTTTTGATTTCCCTTTCTCTTACAATGTCTATTAACTTTCTTTGGAACTTTTCATCCAAGACGCTCTGTGCGCTGGATGCCGGTGACGGGTTCTTCACGATCCCGTGCTGCGTCTGACAGTGCGTCCACACTTTGAAGTTGGTGTGGAACCTTTTGAAGCAAATGTCACACGAGTAAGGTTTCTCCGGGTTGTGGTACATGTTCATGTGACGATTCAGACCTGCCGTCGATCGGAAAATTTTAAGGCAATGTTTGCATTTGAATTTCTTGTCGTGGTGCATCTCTGGTAACGCTATGCTCATTTCGTGGCTGTCGTCAGAATCGGAGAAGGGATCGGCAGCTCCGCTTTCTTCCTCCATGTTACCATCCAGCTCTGGAGAACCACTTTCTTTCAGTTTAATTCTTCTGGGTTGGGGTCTTCGATCAGCTGGAAACTTTCTCTTATTAACCCTGATCACAGGGGCCTCCTCCTCCAGCTTGGTAACTCTACTTTGTGCTTGATCCCCCACAGTCACCCGAAGTATCTCTGACGGTTCTGATGCAGGACTATTGGGTTCAGTCTTTATACGAATATCTCTTTCAAGTTCAGAAACGGGTGAGTACGTTGCGGTAGGTCGTATGAGTTCTGATGATTTTTCTCTGTTTCTATCTACAAATCCTTTCAATATGTGCCTACGAGACATCCCACTGGGCACCTCCTCTTTTGTGCTGCCTTTAAAAGAGGAAAGAGTCTCTTGAGGGGAATGAAAATCAGCAACTTGTGAGTAAGCGGGCACCGGGCTGTCCATGGAGAGGGATCTTCTCAGAAGACTCTTAACTAGCGGGCCACTGCGGTCAATCTGTTGGCTTGACGTATTAGTGGGAGGATCTGGGACGCCTCGATAATAGTTCATGTCGTCATCCTCCTCTTTAATTTGTGGACTCACACTTTCAGTGGTTGGTGCAGGAAAAGAGGACTCCAGTGACCCGTAAGATGTTGGCACCATTTTCTTCTTGAACATTTCCAATACGTTTGCCCTTGACAAGCCGGACGTGGCTGGATGGTCCTCATTACCGTCATCGTAGTCATTTTCTTCACAAGTATTCTGGTGTGGGAAACTTTTCCTTTTCGACGAGCCGCTTTGCTCAGAGGCCCCGTGCCACTTCCGTTCAGAAGCCAAGAAGCTGGAGAGAGAGTCAGAGTTTCTCATGTGATGCCGAGCAGAACTCGCTCTTCCTGTAGAAGACGACGGCCTTGATGCCTGACCCTTGTCATGATGTAAATTACCAACATCCCTGCCCAGCGCATCTTTGTTTTGACAGACTATGACGCTCCTTTGTGACGTTCCACCGTCATCCTCTTCGTGGTATCTGGGTTTCTTGCATGAAGAAAACGGCGCTTGAGGAGTTTTGGAAAGGATATTGGTCAGAAAACTGATACCTAGACTGTAGCCCAGTTCTTGTATCGCTGCGAGACTTCCCTTCTCAGAAAACAACGATGAGGAGTAGATGTAGTTTAGGACGTTGTCGAAGGCATCGGCTTCGCAGAAGTCCAGCTGAAAGACGTTTTGCGTCTCGTTGTTTTTGTCCATGAAGAGGCTGTGGAAATATTCGCTGCTCGCAGCCAGGACATTTTTATGGGCTCGAAATTTCTGGTCCCCGACGATGAGGAGGACGTCACAGAGTTGACCTTTCAGCCGCTCCTCATTCAACGCGCTCAGCAGAGAGATGGCGTGAGCCGGATTCACATAATGCAGAAGTCCGTCCATTGTCCCGACTGACCTAAGGGGGGAAGGAAACAACAATAATCCAGTAACCATTCTAGGAAGGGCACATTATTATAAATACATCATTACGTAAAGAAGTTTTCTAAGTGCTGTGGAAAGAAAAAAAATCCAACACTTATCCCACTCGTGGCGCTCCAGTACTTCCATTTTCTAGGCCTGGAGTATCACAGGGGCCCACTGCATCCCATGGGTGGCCTCCTCAGTCCAAACAAAACAAAAGTCGGTGTAGGCACAAAAAACCCCACAATTTCTTGCAATGCACAAGAAATTTTTATTATTTTAGAGCTTCTTCGCCAGAAAATTGGCGTAGAAGCACGGACAAATGCAACCCTTTTTCTTTGAGATATCCAGATAACTGTGATCACGTGGATCCTCCTGCGAAACGTGAGAGCGCGTTCACACTTGGCGTTTTGGTTGCGTTTAAAATGCATTACAGACGCTAAGGAGAGGTGATTTGCCTAATAAAATTATTGTTAACATTTGTGTTTACGAAACGCATCATAAAGGCGATGGTAACACATGTGTTAACATCGCACCAACATGAGTTTTGTTAACACATGTGTTAACAAATGTAAACAGTAATGTGATTAGGCAAATCACTTCTCATCAGCTGTTGTAATGCGTTTCAAACGCAATTAAAAACGCAGAACAAAACGCAACGTGTGAACGCGTCCCCATAGTAGCTGGAAAACCTAGCTCAGTACTAGGAGTTAGAGATGAGTGGGTCGAGTTTGGCCGCGTGTCCCGGACATATTGCTTATCATAGGACTTATCAGCCAGTTCGGCAAATTGACGCAACTAGCTATGGCTATAATTGGCAAGGGGGTGTGGCCGGCAATATATCCGGGTCAGGCGGCTGAACACGTCCATACGGTCCACTCATCTTTACTAGGAAGCAGTGATGTCATACAGGTGTCACATGACCGGTCCTGCAAATTGTAGAAGTGCCCATATGTCCTCCCTTTGTGTGTAAAAACTTCAGAAATAAAGTCACGTGATATTCATACAGTGATGCTGCCCCTTTAAGTATTTTTATACAATAACTAAATCTATAGAACCATTCAGAATCTGTAACCTCCCCAGCAACTAAAACATCACATTCAGCCACGTAATTGACGAGCCGTCGCCATTATTTCGAAGACAAAACGTAATAGAAACGTAAGAGAAGGGCGACGCAAACATGGCGACGCAGCCGGGGACAAATAAAGCCGTTCCACGGCATTATCCAATCAGAATAGCGAGCTTAGTGTCACATGACATATATAATAAAAAAAAAAAAAAAAGATACGCTGAGGGAATCTTTACGCAAGCGCAGTAAACTCCCAACGGAATCCTCCAGAACTACTCCACAGCGCTCGCTGGGGGAACTGCGCAGGCGCAAAACGCCGCCATTTTGGCAGGAGCGAGCAAGCAGCGCATGCGCAGTGGCGGCTGTATCAACAGAAGGGTGTGTGGTGGGGGAAAAGGAGGCAGGCGAGCTGACGGCTGCTAGAGGAGGGCGGGAGGCGCGCGGGCAGCTCGGGGAGAGGGGAGAAGGAGCGCAGAGATGGCGCGATCCCCTCACAGTTACGTCAGGCACACGACGGCCTCATGACAGCAGCTCGGGAGCGGGTTGGGGAAGCCGGGAGACACTTACCGTCACCCCGCGGCTCGCGGGAGGGCTGCCCGTAACGGTTCCGCGCGCTCCGATACGCAAAATGTCATCGGCGCTCTCCTGCCGCCGTGATTCCATCCATCTTGAATTTGACGTCATCCCACACCAGAGATGAGGTCATCGCACGGAACGCTCGTCACGTGTGCGGCGCTCTGATTGGCCCGGCGCGCCGTAGGCGGGGGAGGAGGGGGCGTGGTGAGGCGGAAAGAGGGCGGGTCCGGAGCTGCGCCGCGGAGAGTGATGATTGTTGTTGTCAGCGCGCGGCGCCGGGCCCCGGATGTTACCTGCGCGGAGGGCATGCTGGGAGCTGTAGTCCTGTCACATCTGTGGATAAGTCACCACACTGGAGCAGGCGTGTAGGTGTCAGGGCTTTTCCATTTTCTCTGATGGCTGCCGGTGAATTGAAATTTGAATTGAATTATCCGCTCGATACAATGTATCTCGGGATCTCTATAGAGATGAGCGGCCGCCCGTTCACTGACAGCCGCCATCCACACCGTGATAAAACCAACATAAAGGAGAACCCAGCTCATTGTATTATCCAAACCTCACAGATTTACGTGACGTCATTGTACACTGAGGTCACGGGAATTACTGATATCACTATGACATCACAGCTATTCCTGGTATCACTATGACATCACAGCTGTCCCTGGTATCACTATGACATCACAGCTATTCCTGGTATCACTATGACATCACAGCTATTCCTGGTATCACTATGACATCACAGCTATTCCTGGTATCACTATGACATCACAGCTATTCCTGGTATCACTATGACATCACAGCTATTCCTGGTATCACTATGACATCACAGCTATTCCTGGTATCACTATGACATCACAGCTATTCCTGGTATCACTATGACATCACAGCTATTCCTGGTATCACTATGACATCACAGCTATTCCTGGTATCACTATGACATCACAGCTATTCCCGGTATCACTATGACATCACAGCTGTCCTTGGTATCACTATGACATCACAGCTGTCCTTGGTATCACTATGACCTCACAGCTATTCCCGGTATCACTACGACATCACAGCTGTCCTTGGTATTATTATGACATCACAGCTGTCCCTGGTATCACTATGACATCACAGCTGTCCCCGGTATCACTATGACATCACAGCTATTCCTGATATCACTATGACATCACAGCTATTCCGGTATCACTATGACATTACAGCTGTTCTTGGTATCACTATGACATCACAGCTGTCCCTGGTATCACTATGACATCACAGCTGTCCCTGGTATCACCATGACATCACAGCTATTCCTGATATCACTATGACATCACAGATATTCCTGGTATCACTATGACATCACAGCTATTCCCGGCATCACTATGACATCACAGCTGTCCTTGGTATCACTATGACATCACAGCTGTCCTTGGTATCACTATGACATCACAGCTGTTCTTGGTATCACTATGACATCACAGCTATTCCTGGTATCACTATGACATCACAGCTATTCCGGTATCACTATGACATCACAGCTGTCCCTGGTATCGCTATGACATCACAGCTGTCCCTGGTATCACTATGACATCACAGCTGTTCTTGGTATCACTATGACATCACAGCTATTCCTGGTATCACTATGACATCACAGCTATTCCGGTATCACTATGACATTACAGCTGTTCTTGGTATCACTATGACATCACAGCTGTCCCTGGTATCACTATGACATCACAGATATTCCTGATATCACTATGACATCACAGATATTCCTGGTATCACTATGACATCACAGCTATTCCTGATATCACTATGACATCACAGATATTCCTGGTATCACTATGACATCACAGCTGTCCCTGGTATCGCTATGACATCACAGCTGTCCCTGGTATCACTATGACATCACAGCTGTCCCTGGTATCACTATGACATCACAGATATTCCTGGTATCACTATGACATCACAACCTGGCTGGTGCTAAAATCTATAGGAGCTCAGTTCTGGTGCTTTATCCTACAGAGCTTGGTTCTGGTGCTATATATCTTTAAAGAACTCAGTTCTGGTGCTGAATTTTTGTATGGAGCTGGTTTGGTGTTATATATATCGGCATTGAGCTGTTCTGGGGCCGTTCTTTTAAAGAATAGGTGTATGCCACTTATATTCGTATGGGGCTTAGTTTGGTGTATTCTATGTTAACTGTACTATTATAATAATTCATAAAAGGCAATATATTAGTTCAGTTCTGATGCTGTATGTATGTATTGAGTCAGATTATGTTGCCTTATTCTTGTTTTAAGCTTGGTTTCTGGTGTTGTATTTCTCTATAGAACTTGGTTCTGGTGCTGTATTGTTAATGGAGCTCCATTCTTGTACTGTATGTCTGGTACGAATTCGGTTTGGTTGCTGTATTTCTGAATGAAGCTCAGTTCTGGTGCGTATTTCTGTATGAAGCTTGGTTCTGGTGTTGTATTTCTGTATGAAGCTCGGTTCGTTCTTGGTGCTGTATTTCTGTATGAAGCTCGGTTCTGGTTGCGGCTGTCTCTTAGTGAAGCTGTTTAGTGGTATGTTGTGTACAACTCGTTTGGTGGATTTCTTTACAGACTGGTTCTGGCCATATTCTGTATTTGCTTAATTCTGTGCGGCACTATATTATAATATAAGGGGCACTACATAAAGGGATGGAGCCGCATACACTATAAACACCGGAGCATGTTTAAATGTTTTAATTGAGGGGAAAGCAGAACTATGATATAGTAACCAAACAATGGGGGATTTACCAGGTGAGTCATGTGATTATTTCTTGCCCCCTACTCTTTACTCGATAATCTTGGAAAATCCCTTTAAACGATGTAATTAACCTTAGTGGGAGATCCAGGTGCAGAATCTTGGCAGCAGTACAAGTAGATTTGACATTAAAGGGGTTTTCCAACTCGTAAAGGACTGTCCATGAGATGACTGAGTAACACAGTTTGACCACTATACGAATAATGGAGCTGTTCTTCCAACTCCCAAGTCAGAATCGTCTTTTTAGTGGAGGCACCAGATGTCGGCTATTTTGCGATACCCTCTACTATGGCTGGGGCCTTAATATAGCCCCATCACTCCCAGCTACTGGGGGGCACAATATGAGGAGGAGCTACTGGGGGGCACAATAGGAGGAGGAGCTACTGGGGGGCACAATATGAGGGGGCTTTAATATAATATAAGTTGGGAGATATGCTGAATATTATTTTGTAGCATAGAATTCATAGACAGCACTCCACAGTATAGCTCCATCTATGATCTCCTACAAAATACGCCCCTTTTTCCATCCGTGATGTCTCTCCCAATCCATGACCTCCTCCAATATCAGCCCACTCTATTTCTGAAATACTCTGTGCTGCTGTGGACTCTCTCCTCCAACTATACAATGTTCATTCTGTAAGCTTCCCCCACACTAAACTTCTGCCTCCTCCAATATCGGTGCAGTCAGTGCATCCCTGATCGTGCGGGATCTATCATGAGTGATCCGCCCCCCGCGCTGCACAATCCTGGGAAACTGCTTTTTATAAATCTGTAAATCCAATGGGAAGACGTGAAAGGAAGAAGAGGATTTAATTAGAAACCTCTCCCGGGAGCCATAAAACCAGGTCGTCAACAACACTTCTCATATGTGTCAGTCTCCTGATCCGAGGCCGTCATGCATCATGCAGAGATCCACCTAAAGAGAACCTGTCAGCGGATTTATCCAATTAAACTCCCAGCCCCTAAGGTACAGGATGAAACCTCCTTTCTAGAATTCCCTCTTTCAAGCGAAGTCTCACCCGCTTACCTTTAAAAAAAATTTCCTTCAAAGTTATGTGACCAGAGAAGAGTCATATTTGCCTGAGATGAGTCAAATTTAAAGGCTGCAGCTGGAGAGTCTCACCAGATGCTCCTGTCCTCTGTTCTATGGTAGAAACATGGTGTCAAATCTAAGATAAGACTCTCATTTTTCAAATTGCATCAGGTTTGTTGAGAATATGAGCTACAGATAAAGATCCAGTTCCCGCCTATGTCTCTGGTTCTGTAGATCACAGAACCACAAGCCTGATGTTTAATATGACACTAGCAGCAGGCTTCCTGGTGCTATAGAATGGAAGATGGGGGTGTCTGAAATGACCCTCCCCATGAAGCCTTGACTCGTCTCAGGTAAAATATGACTCTTCTCTGCTCATTATCACATGACTTTGGAGGAGATTTTTTTTATAGGTAAATGGGTGAGATTTCACATAAAAGAGGGAATTTTAGAAAGGACATTTTATACCCGACCTCAGGGTATCTGATAGACCTCTCTGATAGATGACAGCTTTGTAAAATATGGAGACCCCCTTTAAGCACTGGATGATGACACATCCCACCTTCTATCATTATGTATAGTGAGCCCCTCACACATGTGTCCAGGTAACCGGACCTGAGCTCTGCATGTCAGTTCATTTCCGGTTGTCGGCGTTTGGGCCGGACGTTCCAGCACACGCTGCGAGTGTGTACAGGGCCTTAGATCATTGTGTTATGTTTCCTTTTTCGAGTCCCCATGTAATGATTCCTGCATTCAGGGCACTTGATATGGGGGTACACTAGGACACAGCTCATGATCGGTGGGGGCCCCGTTTCAGGTTTGGGGCCCGGTAGCCGCCGCTTACACCTCTGCTCACATAACATGTAATAATAGCAGCTTGTGGTGGAGCCCCAGGTGTCTGCACATGGAATTAATGAGAGCTCACGTTATACCCGGGGGAGCCCCAGGCACAGGTAAACATCCCGCCATCACACAGAGACGCATCATATTCCGCAGGACAGGACCCGAATTTCTTGATTCACTTATTTTATACAACGACGTGAAGGAAGAGGACGATGGAGCGGAGGCCCCTGGGATACCTGACCCTCCTGTGCATGGCGGCCGGGCTGGGCAGCGGGCAGGGGCTGGGTGAGTTACTATGGGCACCAGTCATTGGGGACCTCCCTCATCAGGCACATAAGGGGGGGCTCCGCTCACTTGTATTTTCAGGTTTTTGGGCAAAAATCGTGGATAGGATTTAAATCCCTCAAAACGTTGGAGGCCACCAGTTTTGCTGTATTATACTTAAAGGGATTGTTCTTATTGTGTAGCCCCCCCATAATGTGTAGCCCCTGGTTGGATTGTGATTGTAGTGATAGAGCACAGGGCAGTAGTATTATTTACTGAATAGGGGTATTATTTACTGGATGAAGGCTCAGTATGTGGGTATTTTTATTTTCTATTACTACAGTATGTTTGTTGATTGATTATTAACCCTTTATGGTGGTATTATTTACCGAATGATCACTTTATGTTGATATGGTATGTACTAAATGTGAGCACGGCATGTTATATACTAACTATAAACACTGCATGCATGGTGGTATTATTTACTGAATGATCACTGCATGGTGGTATTATTTATTGAATGATCACTGCATGGTGATATTATTTACTGAATGATCATTATATGGTGGTATTATTTACTGAATGATCACTGCATGGTGGTATTATTTACTGAATGAT
>WNYA01000849.1:0-41161 GCA_019512145.1 Engystomops pustulosus
GAGGGAAAGAATAAAGGAGCAGAGGAGAGGCAGATTACAGGAGCAGAGGAGAGGCAGAGTACAGGAGCAGAGGAGAGGCAGAGTAGAGGAGCAGAGGAGAGGCACAGTACAGGAGCAGAGGAGAGGCAGAGTACAGGAGCAGAGGAGAGGCAGAGTACAGGAGCATAGGAGAGGCAGAGTACAGGAGCAGAGGAGAGGAGAGGCAGAATACAGGAGCAGAGGAGAGGCAGAGTACAGGAGGAGGAGAGGCAGAGTACAGGATCAGAGGAAAGGCATTATAGAGAAGCAGGTGAGAAGATGAGTAGAGGAGCAGAGGTAAGGCAAAGTACAGGAGCAGAGGAGAGGAGAATTACAGGAGCAGAGAAGAGGCAGAATAGAAAAGCAAAGGATAGAGGCAAAGTGCACGAGCAGAAGAGAGGTAGAATTCAAGAGCAGAGGAGAAGCAGAGAAAAGGAGCAGAGGAGAGGCAGAGTACAGGAGCAGAGGAGAGGCGGAGTACAGGAGCAGAGGAAAGGCAGAATAAAAGAGCAGAGAAGAGGCAGAATACAGAAGCAGAGGAGAGGCAGAGTACAGTAGTGAGGAGAGGCGAATTACAGGAGCAGAGAAGAGGCAGAATACAGAAGCAGAGGAAAGGCAGAGTGCAGGAGAAAAGGAGAGGCAAAGTGCACAAACAGAAGAGAGGTAGAACACAGGAGCAGAGGAGAAGCAGAGAAAAGGAGCAGAGGAGAGGCAGAGTACAGGAGCAGAGGAGAGGCGGAGAACAGGAGCAGAGGAAAGGCAGAATAAAAGAGCAGAGAAGAGGCAGAATAAAAGAGCAGAGGAGAGGCAGAGTACAGAAGCAGAGGGGAGGTAGAGTACAGAAGAAGAGGAGAGGCAAAGTGCACGAGCAGAAGAGAGGCAGAATACCGGAGCAGAGGAGAAGCAGAGAAAAGGAGTAGAGGAGAGGCAGAGTACAGGAGCAGAGGAGAGGTGGAGTACAGGAGCAGAGGAAAGGCAAAATAAAAGAGCAGAGGAGAGGCAGAATACAGTAGCAGATAAAAGGCAGAGTACAAGAACAGAGGAGAGGCACAGCAGTAGAGGAGAGGCAAAGTAAAGGAGCAGAGGAGAGGCACAGTACAGGAGCAGAGGAGTGGCAGAACAGAGGAGCAGAGGAGAAGCAGAATACAAGAGCAGAGGAGAGGCAGAGTACAGTAGCAGAGGAGGTGCAGAATACAGGAGCAGCGGAGAGGCAGAATACAGGAGCAGAGGATTGGAAACGTACAGGAGCAGAGGATTGGCAGAGTACAGGAGCAGAGGAGAAGGGGAGTACAAGAGCAGAGGAGAGGCAGAATACAGGAGGAGAGGAGAGGCAGAGTACAGGAGCAGAGGAGAGGCAGAATACAGGAGCAGAGGAGAGGCAGAGTACAGGAGCAGAGGAGAGGCAGAGTATAGGAGCAGAGGAGAGGCAGAGTACAGGAGCAGATGAGAGGCAGAGTACAGGAGCAGAGGAGAGGCAGAATAAAGGAGCAGAGGAGAGGCAGAGTACAGGAGCAGAGGACAATTCAGGGAAAATCGGCGCAAATCGGAAATATTCGGGTAACACGTCGGGAAAACGCGAATCGGGCCCTTAGTAAATGACCCCCCTGTGTCTTCAGTAACGAGTGCAGGGAACCCAACTGATCCTAAAAATGATGTGGTAGCATTATTGTTGGGCTTAATAAAGACCCCAATCTTCATGTTCAGAACCCACCTATTTTCTCTTCCTCTCTGCTTTGCTATCAATCTCATGGTGCCTCAGCACATCATCACATGACCAGCTGGAGACACATCTATCTCTGCTCCCTGGGGTGCTTTGTGATGTTTTATTCCCATCTGGTTTCTCCATACCATATGTATACAGTCAGGGATGCTCAGCTATGAGCCCAGTTTTATAATAATTCTAAGTGGTTGTGATTTAATTTAAAGGGGTTGTCTGGGTTTAAATATGGTTTTGGGGGTGGGGCTTTTAAAACAATAAACATCTTATACTAACCACCTCCGGCACTTCCATTCACCGGCGGTGCCATACATGCCGGGTCTCTTCCATCTATTGCCACGTCTGCTACATGCTGAAACAAACAGAGTGGTGTACGGTGCTGTGGGTGAGCGGGTACACCGGAGGAGGTAAGTATAACCTTGGTCCCCTTGAAAAATGCTCGAGTCTCCCATTGACTTCAATGGGGTTCGTTATTCGAGACGAGCACTCGAGCATCGGGAAAAGTTTGTCTCGAATAACGAGTACCCGAGCATTTTAGTACTCGCTCATCTCTAATTACAACATAACACACATTGGGGCTCATTTACTAAGGGTCCACAGACCGCATTATCGTCGGAATATCCAACGATTTCCAATGTGCGCCGCATTTAGAAGGGCTTTTTGTCACACGCAATCGTATTTTGGCGCATCGGCTGACTTTCACGTGACACAAATTGTGTCGCAAGCCATGCTCTTACATGCACCGGGAAGAAAAGGGTGAACTCCGACGGACCTCAGCGGGGAAGCGACACATGCAGGAAATTGGACGCACGATCTTAGTGAATTACGGCAGCTCCGAATCCTTGTCAGACAACGCACCTCGAGGATCGTGATGGGATGGGTAAGTAAATGTGCCCCAATTATATTGTTAAAGGAAATCAACCATTTAAAAAAAAAAGAAACAAACACTCACCTCTGCTCCTTTAGATGTTGATCCCGGTAATGTCCTTCGCTAGTCTTCACATGCCAGGATCACCTAGAAAAGAAACTAATTATGCTAATTATGCACTCCCCTATGCTGGGAGAGGGAGGTGACGTCATGTGAGGGCGGACAGAATTCATGCTGGGAGCATGGGAGAGGAGGTTTTGGGGCGTTTATAATTAGCAGCCCGGAGTGCCGGACATCTTGTCCCCGCGATCCGGGCTGCTAATTATAAGTTACCGGCATGTCAAGCTTAGCAAAGGACAGCACCGGAATCAATATGAAGAGGATCGTGGGTGAGTAGGTATTTTTATTTTTACTAGTGGTTGATTTCCTTCAAATATACATTCATAAGATCCTTTAAATGGTTCATACATAACAAAGTAAGCAAATTTCACATTTACAACCCCTAAGCCTCCCCAACTCTAAATAACACCCAAAACTCCAGAGGAATCTATTTCCATCTTAGATATTGTAGATGAAAAAAAACAAACTAATTTTGGGCACCATCAGCTCTACAATAGACACAACTTATGAGTTTGGGTTCAGGGTTTGGCCATATGACCCGGACATGTTGCCAGATTGGTGGCTGAACAGCCAATCCAGCAAATTGACACGCCTAGCTACTAGCTATGGCTATGATTGGCCAGGGGGAGAGAATGACAGAAAGGAAAAGCGAGGAGAGAGATGGAGCATCAGGGGACAGCAGAGTTGGATCTGAGGGGCTTTATAGAATTAGCTGGGAGACTGCAACACCCCTGCCAATGCAGAGTATTGCTAAATTGTAATGCAGCTGTTAATATCTGCCTAAGAAGGACTGTTAACTATTGAGACCAATAAGATTATTGTTTATCTTATATTGTACAATGGTGTTGGTTGGAAAACACATTTGGGCTGACCACTCCCAAAGGTGATATAAACCCTTGGGGTGGATAGTTCTGGTCTCTTTCTCCTGAGGTTTCTCCAGGGAGAGTCCAGAGAGTACTGAGGCACAGCGATCCTCACCATATGGCCTGCAGTCATAAGGCCTCCACAGGGCTCTGAGCTACCTGCCAGAGCCTGCCTCCAACCAGTGCCTGGTCTCCAACAAGCTACCTTGAACCAGTTAAACTGTTATCTGCCATTGCTGTGTTCTGGAATAAAAGGAACTGTAGGTTTATGGTTGACATCCCTTGCCTCTGAGTGATCCATGCCACAAGCTGCTAACATCAAGGGATGTTGAAAGACCACAGAGAAGAATATTACAGTAGTCAAAGTGGGAGATGATGAGAGAAAGTATTAGCAATTTTAAAGACTTTTATAGGTGTGAGGATTTATCGTAGGCAAAATATGTGGATGGAGCAGGTTGTAATAAAGCTCCAGATGTGGGTCTTAAAGGCAGAATAATGGGTTACTCCAAAGCAGCGGACATTTGGGGCCCTGGGAGAGTCTGGGGCAATTAATTGTGATCAAAAGGTCTTGTCTTCTATAATTTTGGTATGTTTTACAACTGACCATGCTCAGTCTCCTTTCACTCTCTAACCAGCTTCTTGGTGAGGATCCCATTCGGGAGACATAATGGAGGAGACACTGAGCAGTTGGATTCTGTTGTGTTGCTGCCATCCAGTGACTTCTGGGTCCTAGTACACGAGTACAGACTCGGGCTGCATTGCCACATGCCCTAAAATGCCCTGTATTATCTCTATGTTCTGCCGATCCCTGGTGCTTTGTTTAGAGGTTTTCCAAACTGGTTAGATGACACAATGGTTCCACAACCTGCTGGTCATTACTATGATATTTAACATTCTATTAAACCCATTCAGGAAAAGGTCCGCCAAGTTGGGCCAAACATTGACCAAAAGTTTGGTTTCGGTAACTGAACTTAAACACCAGCAGGTAACACCCGCGATTAGCACTCATCACTATTTAGCACCGATCAAGGGTGATGATCCTATAAATGCTATCACCAAAGCCCAAAAATGTCATTGCGGAGTGACCATCCAATGGAAAATCAAACTTCTGGCTGAAGTCTTGGACTTCAGGTCTGTGAGGTTCAGTTCTGCTCATTGTGGGTCGGGTCCAGTCATCCCTACTTTTTATGGAATTCTAGAGCAAAGTTGTGCAGAGGTTGGCCTGCAGTGCTAGACCAACTTTTATCTTGAGCTTCCTGGGCTACAGGGGTCTACTTCTGTGACAAAAGAGATGGGAGGAATCAGTAAGAGGGTAGTCAAAATATTTCACAATGGGGTGACCATATATGAAGACAAGCTACATGATTAAAAATCTGTGCTGCATCTCTGTAGGTACTATGGGTCCAATAGAATAATCAGACATGTGGGTGGAGAAAGTAAACTAAATTTCCAGAATGGAGGAGTCGTCCCACTGGGAAAAGAGAACTAGGAAACGGTTTCTAGACATGTGGAAACCTTGGAAGGAGCGAAAGACAACATAGGGTTCTAGAGTAGAGAACATCAACTAATGGGTCTCAAAATACCCCCCAACCTATGGCTTACCTATCCACATCCCCCCTCTACCCTTTTCCCCTTGATTGTTTTTCATTTTTTGTATTAGTTTTGTACTTTAGTTTTGTATTGAGTATTGATTTACGTTGGTGTGACAATGGAGTTTCTCAAAAATAGAGTTTTATGTCTATTTTAATAGCACAATGGGGCACATTTACTAAGGGTCCGAACGCCACACTTTCGTTGGGTCTCGCGTTTATTTCCGTTTTGGTGCCCGCGATCGAATTGTGGCGCATCGCCGCCGGCTTGCACGCGACAGAAATGGGGGGGCATGCCCTTCAGACAACCCGACAGATTCGTACAAACCGCGGAATTTAAAAAAGGAAATGTGTCGCAAGATCAGAAGTTACAAGCACCGGAAAGAAGAAGGTGAACTCCGGCGGACCATCTTAGTGAATGCCGGCAAACCCGAATCCTCATCGGACAAAGCACCGCGGGATTGCGACAGGACCGGGTAAGTAAATCTGCCCCAATGTCTTATGATGTCATATTACTGTTCAATAAAAAGTTTGAAAACAAAACAAATAAAATAATCTAGGACTTGGCTGGAGCTGGAAGTAAAGCCATTTATGTTTTTGAACCTGGTCCAGATTGCCAGTGGATCTTCTACATAGAGTTCAGTGGATGGCCACCACCAAGGTAGATGGTAAGTAATTGCCACCATGTGGTAACTAACATGACCTAAGGACATTCAGATGTGTAGTATGTCAAAGGGTTTATTGAATCCAACCGGTTTCAGCTGAACTACTTTGGTGAGAAATGACCCCTTTTCGGGTTTATAGCCGCCTGCGGTTGGATAAGAGGAGAAGACTAGAGTTCATCATTTCCAAAATATGAAGCTGTCTCTTCCACCTCGGCCACGTAATCTAAATCATATTAACTCGTTATCAGTGGCTTATTATGATAACTGACTTCTGACAAGTGTCGTAGTGAAAGATACAATATTTGCGTATCAACTCGTTCTATGGAAAATTTTGTAAACACTAAATCACAAGACCCATAATCGAGGATGAGAAGATTAAACACAAGGATCTCGTCTACAGCTCAGTCATTGATGTTGACTCATGGATCCCCCTCCCCCGCGCCCCGGGCAGATGCTATAATGATATGAGCCTCCCTACAAGTCATCTACTCCGTGGTTCTCCTCTATCCAGCACCTCCCGGGTCACAGGGTATATGATGGCGTCACTTGTGTTTTATCAGATTTTTAGTTGTATTTCTTGTATATTGGACTTTATTTCATCACATTTTCATAAGCTCTAAATTCTCTCCTCGATATTGTGAAGATCATTTATTTCTCTTGATGAATTTCTTCCGCTCTGTATCTGAGCAATTTCTATATTGTGTATCTATGGTTGTGTGCAGTCTTCTTTTTTGGGGGGAGGAAGTGTAGTTTTTGACATCATAACTTTGAGTTGCATACGTCCTACTGAGAAACTTTGATTGACTCTTCCTCTACAATTTACCGTAAATTTTATTTATTTTTTTCCTACTAAAAAAAAACTTATTTGGAACCTAAATAGCAAACAAACTTTTTCTTTTAGTCAATACAAATACCAGAATAGCAAGTGTAAAGGTTTTTAATTTTTTTCATTTTCTTTTTGCATAAATCACCTTCATTTGCATAGTAAAGTAATTTTGGGTAAAAAAAAATGTTTTGTACCTTCACCTTCCAAGTGTTATAATATTTTCCACCAATGCAGCTGTGCATAAAGACCTGTAGCATTTTTTTTGTTTGCTTTTTACACTTGGGGCTCATGAAGTTTTTTTGATCACATATAAAAGCATTTTTTTGAGTAATGGATAGTAAAAATGTGATTATGGGCGATGTTTTTCGTTATACGTTTTGGATAGTATTCTAGTTTTTGTAGGCTGGGTTGTTACTGGTGTGAAAATACAAAATATGTGTGATGTTACTTTATTTTTTTTTAAAGGGCTGGCAATTTTTGTGTTTTGTGTGTTTTTTTTTGTTTTTTTTGGAAGATTTTGTTGTTTATTTATATAAAGTTTTTTTTTTAAATTACTTTGTCCCATATGGGGAACCTCAGAAGAAATCACGTGATCTCTTGTATAGTATACGGTAGTGCGGGGCATTATACTGTCTTTGCTATTGACAGGCGTTCTATTAACTCCTTAGTGACGTGGCCTGAAAAGGTTCTAGTGACCGGGCATTTTTAGCGAATTTTCGTCAGACATTTTGCGATGTTTTATGGCCCATAACTTTTTTTTTGTGTGCTACCTTAAATTTTTTTGCGTTGTTTTTTTTTAGGACACATAGAGCTAGTTTAAAAGGTAATAAACGTTGAAACTTTATTTTTTCATTTTTATTTTTATTTCGGGTTTGAAGTGGAAAAAAAAGGTTTTTTTGTAATTTATAGTACTTTTTTTTAAATTTTCAAATTAACTCAAAATGAACTCCCTTTTTTTTTTTTTTGTCGTTTTGATATATATTATGTATAGTCTCAAATTAGGTGATGCTTATTACATGGGGAAATTAATATTTATGAATATTTTTAATGGTTTTTTTTGTGTGTTTGTGTTTTTTCTAATTAGACCCAGCAGCTTTGATTAACCCCCGGCTTCGCTCCTCCTTGCATCGCGCTCATTCAACGCAATGTTGTGAGGAGTGGAGAAGGGAGAAGGGGTAACAAACCACATCTCCCTTCTACCTAGGGTCTCCGGGTGACTCTGAGACTCGGAGACCGGGTCCTGCTCCCGCTGCTAGCGTGGGAGCAGCAGAAGACTGCAACAACGTCTTTAGACGTCGCTGCAGATTCCGGACCAGTGCCCGCTGACGTCTAAAGTCAGGCGACGGTCCCAATAGAGTTAATAGAAAGTTAGTACAGGCAGCCTTGGGGTCCTTCAATAGACCCAGGCTGCAGTGTGACATCACGCTTAAACACCCCGCAATCATTGGAAGCTCCAACGCTCTGCACCCACTTAGCTACTGTGGTCCATGTGTAGAGATGAGTGGACTTGATTTGGGTTCAGGCACACAACTGTTACATATTTCTGGATTGGCAGCTGAAACACCAGTCAAGCAAATTGATGCCCCTACCAAAGAGCCTTGGCCAATCATAGCCATGACTAGTTGTTAGAGGCGTCAATTTGCTGAATTGGTTGTTTCTCCACCAATCTGGCAAAATGTCATGGTCGCACAGCCAAAACTGAACCCCTGACTGTGATCATCGGGTCCGCTCTCTCTACGGGATCATCGGGTCCGCTCATCCCTACCCATGTGACCACATTGTCTAAGGGGCAGAAATCAGAGCTTTTCTCCAGCTAACTTTATCTGAAGTGGTGCCATAGGAAGGCATTGCATCAGAAGAAGTCCCCTCCGACCCCATAAAAACGTGATACAAGGGATAAATAGGGGGCTGAACGCATCCACTGTTGTCTGCTGTCCAATCAAAACCTTTTTCTTTTTCATGTAAAAATAAAACAAAAGCAAAAATGTATCCAACATTTAAGATATTTTATTTCTGTAAAAAAAAGCCCCCATAGATCCCTTAGAAAAAGCTAAAAGTGCAACTTTTTAAAAAAATGATTTTTAATACATTTACCAATATTATTTTTTTTTTGACAGTCCACCATGGCTTTCATGAAGAAATCTCTTTTCCTTATACTTTTCCTTGGATTTGTTTCTTTTTCCATCGGTGAAGATGAGTAAGTCGTTCTAAGAGTTAATGTCTTCTGTAACGAGTGCGGGGAACCCAACTGATCCCAAAAATGAAGTGGTAGCATTATTGTTGGGCTTACTGTATTTTTCGGACTATAGTCCAGTGTGCCTTATATATGAAACATACTTACAGACAACAGCTGCCTTGAACTGTGAACAGGTCTGCCACCTGCTGGTCATTCATCCTTATAATCTGGTGCGCCTTATATATGAGCCTAGACGTTTTAGCAGGCATTTATTGATGGTGCGCCTTATAATCCAGAAATCTTCATGTTCAGAACCCACCTATTTTCTCTTCCTCTCTGCTTTCTATCAATCTCATGGTGCCCCAGCACATCATCACATGACCAGCCAGAGACACATCTATCTTTGCCCCCTGGGGTGCTTTGTGATGTTTTATTCCCATCTAGTTTCTCCATACCATACCTTGTGATTTAATTTAAAGGGGTTGTCTGGGTTTAAATATGGTCCTGGGGGAATGGGGCTATTAAAACAAAAAATATCTTATACTAACCACCTCCGGCACTTCCATTCACCGGCGGTGCCACACATGCCGGGTCTCTTCCATCTATTGCCACGTCTGCTACACACTGAAACAAACAGAGTGGTGCACGGTGCCGTGGATGAGCGGGTACACCGGAGGAGGTAAGTATAACATATTTATTGTTTCAATAGCCCCTCCCCCAAGACATATATATACCTTTTATTTACATCTCGGACAACCCCTTTAATATATGTTCTCTCCTAATGCAGAAAAAAGGAGGAAAAGGAGAAACGTGAAATGGAAGATGAGGAACACGAAGTAAAGAGATCCGATGAGAAAGCAGAAGAAAAGAGAGTTGATCCATACTCTCCTTACTCTCGCGTCAAGAGAGTGTATCCTCCTCCATGGATACCTCCTTAATGATAACACACTAACAAACTCAACGTCTCCAAAGTCTCCAAAGAAAAAATATCAGTTTTTCCATGAATGTAATAAAGTTTATTACACTCTACTCCTGGTCTGTCTTTTCTAACATCTGGGACATAGAGTTGTTTCATCTGTATGAATGAGGTTTTATCATGTAATCAGCTGTCCTCTATCCACAGTGTATGATGATGGGGAGATCTTATAATCGAGACCTTCTAAGCCCTACAGAATGAAGGACCATGATTCCTCCTCCTGCTGGATACCGGTGCTGCTTCCAGGTTCCAACTGTCTTGTAAGCCATTCCGAGAATCCCACCAAAGTCAATGTTGCATAAGACCAAACTGCATAGGGGTTCCCGTTAACTACTATGGGACCATTGAAACCTGGAAATCCCATGTGGTGCACAGCTCTGTGAAGAAATATAGGAATATACTGTTCATGCACAAGGGTTTTTGTCACATGCCAGCTTTTGTCTTGTTCATCAGTGCACCCCACATGTCCATCACTTCCCCTAGCTTTATCTTGAATAACTCTATGGAATTCACACTTCAAAGACTGGAGAGGGTATCTGACTCTGTCGGGGGAAGCCATGAACTAACACCTCCTTGGTCTTAGCGACTTCAGGCTTTCCTTAGAGTTCCCTCCACTTTTTAGACAAAGGATTATAAAACCCATGTGCTTGTATGACCAATATGTCAGTTATGTACAATTATGGAGTTATGATCCATCCCAACCCAAGGCCAAATGCAAATTTTGGCTCTGTTCCGCAAAGGAAACGCATACCTGTGTCTCAATTTGTTTGAGCATCCTTGGACACAGATATATTATATATACATATAACTCTCAATGGGAGCATAGTAAATGGGTCATATGTGGTGTAAATGTAATCCAGGTATTCCTCCGGATCCAGTGAGACCAGAACCATGACCCTATGACTTCCTGAAACTAGAACTACTCCATGGTCCTGGATCTTATCCAATGTAGGTGGGTTCCTAGACCCCTCCTATGTGTGTGATGGGGTATGATGGAGTATGCCAAATATAGTCAGGGAACCCCTTGTGGCCATTGTCTTTTTCCTGGGGGAAGTTTTACCATCATCAAGACCAGGAAAGATCAACAAGTGCAGATAAATCTCTTTGCCCAATAGTACAGCACAAGGTAAAGGAATAGTTTGTACTTATAGTCCCACCCTTGCAGCATTTGTTCTCTGTTAATATATATATAATTATATGGTGTGCACTGTTTGCCTCTTTGTCGTGTGCCCTTAAGGCAATTAAATATAAAATGTAACCTGCATTGTTCTTTTATCTTGTTCCAGGAATTACCATGTCTGTGTTTCGGGTATATAAATGCTAGCCTGGGGTTGACTTCCTGACCTAATATAATCCCATTGTAGACCAGGCTTATATCAAACGAGGAGTTGATGGTGATCTAAGGTGCTGATAAATCTCTGTATTAGCCTATTGAAAGGGGACTTTCAGCCGTTCAGGGTCATGGACGAGTGTTGTGCAATAACGGAGGTGGTGTGCACAACTGTATCTCATTTCAGGCTCCTCTTATAACCCGTGCATTCAGGTAGTGTCTAAAAAAACATAATTAATTGACCTTGTATGGGTCCGCTCATCACTATTCAGGAGAAACTTCTGCCATTTTCTGTAGGAGACTCTAGTAATTTTGGGTGCCGGTTGGATGTATGAACACTCTTGCTCTCCACCCCCAACTGCCCCAACTTGTCCAAAGTGGCAAAAACATGTGAAGACCACCAGAGAAGTGAAGTTTTACAAGCAATGCCCACCGGTAAACTACTGGACTAGGCTTAGTACCCACCGTGGGTATCCCAAAGAGTGGATTGTTATTTATGTTTTAACTCATTTTTACTTTTAGGTTTTGTATACTGTGGGGTATATTTATTCAGGGCTTTGCGCCACACTTTTTCCAGACTGTGCACGTTCTTCTAGGCTAAAATGGCTTGTACAAATATTTAAGAAGTGCCTGCGCCAGTAGTCCGTCCAACTGATTCGGACCGAGCACCGCGTTTAGCTTTCAAATTGTGTTTCACGCCCATGTTAAAGTTGCACCACAACAAAGATGGTGAACTCTGTCAGACCAGTGGGGGGTGGGGGGGGGGAGGGCAAGATTTGTGATTTCTGGAGCACGTTCTAATGCATCGCCGCACTGAATAGCACTTTTAGCGAACTGTCCGATTTACTGTCCCTCGGTAAATGTTAAATAGCTAGTTAAAAATGTGTACCATGCACTACTTACTGTTTTTACTCAACATGTGTTTATTGCATAAAATAGCACATCACTAACAATTATTATCATAAAATGAACCAAAAAAATTGAACATAAAATAGAACATAAAATCATATTGTTAGATATATAATATCAGTGGGATATCACCATAGATAGTATTGGGTAAGTAATATGAGACCTTACTTTGTATTCTTATAATATTGCAATCAAATGGTACCTTTGGCCGGTTGCCTGGTTGCCGCCGGGATTTTGGCGCACGCGATCGGATTTCGGCGCAATCACGCCAGCTTTCACGCAACAGAAATGGGGGGACATGGCCGACGGAAAACCTGACGGATTCGGAAAAAGCGCAGAATTTAAAAAATGAATTGTGTCGCAAAATCAAGCACTCACATGCACCGAGAAGAACCAGGTGAACTCCAGCGGACCTCGAAGCAGAAGCGACACCTGGTGGACATCAGGCGCACGACCATATTGAATCGCCGGAAGACCCGAATCCTCGTCGGTCGCTGGATCGCGACTGGACCGAGTAAGTAAATCTGCCCCATTGTGTCACACAGCTTGGCATTTGTCTCATAGATCACTTGTGGTTATTCCAGTTGGGTAATATCATTATAGGTTATGTATTCCCTGCATCGTTTTTTTGCTGCCAGAATGCCTCCACCGTGCTACGTTACCACTGCAGACTTGGGACGCTGTGTACTCGTGCTCTCCTTCCTATTTCCACATTCTGATAGACTGCATGTGTGGTGGAGCATGATGGAGCACACAGCTGAATGACTCTGGGCCCTAGTGCTGGTGTCTGGTGTGATGGAAGTATCTTCCTTTTGAGATAATTGTCTCTCACTTGATTTACCGCATCGATCGGTACTCGGAGCGAAAACAACGATAGGTAGGTATTCGTTGCTAGACGCGTTTCGGGGTGTCTAACCCCTTTTTCAATAGCTATGTCCATCCTGGGTTTATCCTGGTATTTAAACATGCTCCAAATGCCAAAACCTGGTCTGGATTGACTTCCTGATTGGTCTACTTGGTTAAATCCGTATCGTGTTTTGCTGCTTTGCTGCAATGTTTTGTGTATGCTGATCGTGCCAAAAAAAACATGAGTTGATCCAAAACAGACATGACCAGTAAATGGGATATTTGCATGTCCTGTGTGTATTGTATCCACTCCTGCTTTTGACTATCAATCCTGAAGCTTTTCCTTCCTTCTGACAGAGGAACTGAAGGGGAAAACCAAACATAGTGGCAACGTCATAGAATCGTGGAGGGTGAAAACAGAATGATGGAAATCACAGAGTGTTCCAGGGAGACACCAGTCAGTTGGCAGCAGCATGAGTAGGCCGCAGAGTGGCACAATGACAAATTATGTAGGTAGCAGCAACATCGTAGGCCACAGAGTGGCAGAATGACAGAGTGCAGAGGTGGCAGCAGCAGCATCATGAGGTCAGACACACGTTCGGCTCCTCTGGTGTCTTAACAAAAAACTGCCACACTGCCGAGGTACAGAGGAGGCCAAGAAAAGTGAAAGAGGCAGTGCGCTCAGGTCTGGATCAGAGAGGATTTTTCCAATTGACCTAGGAGATGACCAGAGGCTTCTCAAGAAGGACCACAGGGACGTCTTGCTGGGAGACCAGAGCTGCATCCTCGAAGTTCCCCACAGAACCGGAGTCCAAGAAAGCAGAGACCTGGAACTGGGTGTGGGTGCCAAAGCTGAGGAACATAGTAACCGCCAGACATGGAGAAGCTTTGCTCAGTGGACAAGTCCCCATGAAGTGTTCCGGTCTGGAGCATTCCTGGAAGGAGAGTAGGGTCTTGTCCACTTCCATAGACTCCTCTATAGATGGTATGGCCGTAGGTGGGAGTGGCCTTTGGAAGACAGCTGCTAAGCGGGGTGGACGTTGAACGCGGGCTTGTGGATGCTCCTCAGCGCACTCCATAAACCGCACATGCCCAGAGTGATGAGACCACTCAGAGTGAACGACAGGTCACGAGCAGCCAATGCTTCCTTAACTTGAGATGAAAGTTCTTTTTTAAGTGTTGCAGCCAGGGCTGCATCATTCCAGGAAGGTTCGGAGGCCAGGGTGTGGAACTGCACTGCTTGTTCTCCAACGGATGAGTCCCCTTGGCGCAGGTGCAGCAGCGCAGTCTCAGCTGAGGAGGCTCATGCAGGTTCTTCGAATACGGACTGGAATTCCGCCAGGAGTAGTCTCACTTGGATCGCCTCTTTCCCAAAGAGGGGTAGCCCAGGCCAGGGCCTTCCCAGAGAGGAGGCTGATGATGAATGCCACCTTGGATCACTCAATGACAAACTGGGACGCATGAGTTCAATGTGTAGGAAGTATTGGGTAATAAAGCCCCTGCACAGCTTGGGGTTCCCATTATACTTCGTAGGCATAAAAAGTCTCAGCCCAGGTTCATCAGCAGGCAGGCTAACCGGAGTAGCACGAGGAGCTTCAGGAGCTTGATGCTGTTGCTTAGTTGCCAGTAGAGATGGGCGAATTTGTTAAAATTCGTTTCGACCCGATTCGCCGAATTTTTCGAAAAAATTTGATTCGACCCGAATCGAATCAAAACGAATCACGTTAAAAAACAGGCATTTCCTGGCTGCAGAGTGCCTGTAGGGTGTTGTAGAACGTTGTGCCATGCTTAAATATGCATAGGGAGCATGGTTTGGTCTTCAAACAATGCTGTGTTTTAGTATGACACGCACATGACAGCCCGCGGCTCTTAGAATCGCTTCACTCTTCACTTCCATGTGCACTTACATAGGCCAACTTCCCCAAATAAGCGAAGCGGGAACGCAGCCTGACAAGGTAACGTCTGTGCCAGCTCGAAAGGACTGAGCTGAGGGCCAAGATCCCGCTATAACATCAAAGAGTGCACTCTTTTTAAACTGAGTGGCACAATGATATAGTGTGTTGGTGGCATCAAAAGCAGCAGCAGCAGGAGCCTGCAGAGTTGCCAATGATATAGTGTGAAGGTGGCATCGGAAGCAGCAGGAGCCTGCAGAGTGGCACAATGATGTAGTGCATTGGTGGCATCAGTAGCAGCAGCAAGAGCCCGCAGAGTGGCACAATGATATAGTGTGAAGGTGGCATCAGTAGAATCCCACCAAAGTCAATGTTGCATAAGACCAAACTGCATAGGGGGTCCCGTTAACTACTATGGGACCATTGAAACCTGGAAGTCCCATTGGGATAAATCAATTCACGGGGACCCGATGACGCCCCAACATCATACGTTTAACCCTATAAATGTTAAATTCAGGCTCCAACTGACTCATGGGTAAAGAGGTGAATCGACTAGTGGGATCTTGAGCTTGATAGGTGCCCAGTATCGGTGTGTTGTACAACTCTGTGATGAAATAAAGGAATATACATGCACAAGGGTTTTTGGCACATGCCAGCTTTTGTCTTGTTCATCAGTGCACCCCACATGTCCATCACTTCCCCTAGCCTTATCTTGAATAAATCTCTGGAAGGCACACTTCAAAGACTGGAGAGGGTATCTGGCTCTATCGGGGGTAGCCATCAACTAACACCTCCTTGGTCTTAGCGACTTCAGGCTTTTCTTCAGGTTCCCTGCACTTTTTAGACAAAGGAGTATAAAACCCATGTGCTTGTATGACCAATATGTCAGTTATATACAATTATGGAGTTATGATCCATCCCAACCCAAGGCCAAATGCATAATTTGGCTCAGTCCAGCAAGAGAAACTCATAACTGTGTCTCAATTTGTTCTAGCATCCTTGGACACAGATATATTATATATACATATAACTCTCAATGGGAGCATAGTTAATGGGGCATATGTGGTGTAAATGTAATCCAGGTATTCCTCCAGATCCAGTGAGACCAGAACCCTGACCCTATGACTTCCTGAAACTAGAACTAACTCATGGTCTGGATTTATCCAATGTAGGTGGGTATCTAGAGCCTCCTATGTGTGTGATGGGGTATGATGGGAGTATGCCAATATAGTTCAGGAACCACTTGTGTCCTTGTATTTGTCACCATTATATGTGTGTACTGTTTGTCTCTTTGTGTGTGCCCTTTAACGGCAATTAGTATAATATATACAGTATATATGCATGTTCTTTGATATGGTTCCAGGAATACCACGTCTTGTGTTAGGCCGGTATATAAAGTTAGCCTGGGGGTGACTTCATGACCGATTAATCCAATTATTAGACAGGCTTCTATCCAAACGAGGAGTTGATGGTGATCGAAGGTGCTGATAAATTCTCTGGTTCACTAGCTATGGAAAGGGGGACTTCAGCCGGTCAGGGTCATGGACGAGTCTTGTGCAATATCGACCGGGGAGTGGTGTGAACACTGTATCTCCCTTTCAGGTCCTATCATTAACCCAGTGAATTAGGGAGTCTTAAAACAACACCAAAATAATTAATGACCGTGGATGGGTCCGCTCATCACTATTCAGGAGAAAATTCTGCCATTTTCTGTAGGAGGGACTCTAGTTAATTTTGGGTGCCGGTTGGATGTATGAAAACTATATGCTCTCCACCCCAACATGCCCCACCTGGTCCAAAGTGGCAAAAAACATGTAGACCACCAGAGAGAAAGTGAAAGTTTACAAGCAATGCCCACCTGTAAAACTACGGACCAGGTTAGTACCCACCGTGGGTATCCCAAAGAGTGTATTTTATGGTAATTTATTGTTTAACTAATTTTTACTTTTAGGTTTGTATACTGGGGATACATTTATTAAGTTCTTGGAGCCACAATTTGTCGACTGTGCACGTTCGTCTAGGCTAAAAAGGCACAAGTATTTAAGAAGGTCTGTACATGCTCTTTGTGGCGCACACAAACTTTTTGTGGTGCGCTGCGTCTGGATTCCATTCGACACAAAATAGAGGGCATGCCGCTAGTCGTCCAATGATTCAGACCGAAGTGATGTTGGTTTAACTTTTAAATTTGTGTGACACGCCAGGCTAATATACTAGCTGAAAAGAGGGGCTGGCGGCTATTTAAAACTAGGGGGCAAGGGCTGGCTAGCTATATCCTGGGAAAAGAAAAAGAAAGAAGGGGGTGGGCGGGCTCTAAACTAAAGGGCAAGGGGCGCTGGCAAGCATATATGGGAAGTAGGAGGCTGGTGGCTACAACTAGGGGGGATGGGGCTGGGATAGTATATACTGGAAGGAAGAAGCTGTGTGGATATATACGGGGCCAAGGGGCTGGACTAGATATATACAAGGGCGGCAGAGGGGCTGACTACAAAAACAGGGCATAAGGGTTTTTTCTGGTAACAATTTACTGGGGGGAAGAGGTCTGGCTGGCCTATAGACGGGGGTAAGGGGATGCTGCGCTACATACGGGGGGAAGGGGCTGGCTGTTCTATATACTGGGCGGCAAGGGGGCTGATTTATTGACTGGCGACAGGGGTTGCTCAGGCCTATACTAGGGGGCAGAGGGTGGGTTGGCCTCGAATTCTAGGTTTTTAGGGGTAAGGGGCTGGTCAAGCTAATACTTGGAATAAGGGGGGCTGATGGCTTAAACTGGGAAGGGCTGGCTCTCTATAGTACTGGTTGGAAAGGAAGCTGGTGGCTATAACTGGGCCACGGGGACTGGCTTAGCTATATACTGGGAAGAAGAGTACTGGATGGCTTAATAAATTAAGGGGTCAGGGGCGGCTAGCTATATACTTGGAATAAGGGGCGGAGGCTATTTAAAAACTATGGGGCACGGGGCTGGTAGCTATTAATTGGACTAAGGGGCTGATGGCTTTTAAACTTGGGGAAGGGGCTGGATCGCTATATACTGGTTGGAAGGAAGCTGGGGCTTATATAACTGTGGCCAAGGGGACTGGTGCACGATATACGGGAAGAAGAGGACCTGGAGGCTATAAATTTAGGGGTCATGGGACGGCTAGCTAAACTGGGAAAGAATGGGGATGGATGGCTATACATATGGGGCAAGGGGCTGGCTAGCTATATACGGTGAGAAGGAAGCTGGCTGGCTATATAATGTGGGCAAGGGAGTGGCGGATATATACGAGAGGCAAGGGCTGGTAGCAAATACTGGGGGAGGGGGCTGGATATATACTGGGACAGGTCCGCTGGCTATATAATAGGGGCAAGTGGCTGGCTAGTGGACTAGGGGGGGACTTGCTGGCTGTATACGGGGAAACAATGTATTTCCCACCCCGCGTATACTCAAGTCAAGGGGTTTTCCAGTTGGCTTAAAAATCTTGGCTTATACGGGATATACAGATACTTCCTTGACTTCCATGATACTGTTATGGTTGCTAGGTTCCTTGCTGATGGCGATTTCCCTGTACTACATGGCCACCCACCACACACAGTCTGCCAAGTGATTGGTGGATTGAGAAGAAGATAAGACAACAAGCCTGCGGGATGTCGCTATCGTGTGCAGATTGGAATAGATACGACATCTAGAAGGCTGTAGGCTGCCCTAATGGCCTGAAAGTACAGTGAGGTAGGATGCGCGGCCTACAAGCTCAGGCCCAACTAGTGGAATCGCTTTTCACCGCAAGTCCTATTCCTGCCCTGCTCCTTTCTTGCCTTCTATGGTGTTTTTTATACCTTCCTCCCTTCTTCTTCACAGATGGAAAATAGAACAAACCCAACGGCCAACCAATCCAGGGCCCCGTTCCCGGACAAACAGCTTTCTTAAGAAAGCCATATGGAGGTTTAAGAGTCTGTCACGAACAAACACAAAAAAAGACATAGGGGGTTCATTACGCAGGCCCGAATCGCTCTTATTGTTTCGTCGGTTTGCGGGCCGCATTGCCCTGGGTTTTGGCTCACGCGATAAGATCACAGATTGTGGCGCGTCAGCGCTGGCTGCTGCCACAAGAGGAAATCGGTGGGGGCGGTGCCGACGGGATTCGGAAAAACCACAGAATTTTTTTTTACAACATGTGTCGCTTGGACACGCGCCATACCTGCACCAGGAAGGATGTGAACTCGGCGAACTTTGGTGGACTTCAGAAGGCGCAGGAAGACAGCAAAACCTAGTGGACATCGGCGCGCACTACCTCAGTGAACGCCGTGAAGACCCGAATCCTCGACGGAGAAACCGCCCTGGATCGCGGACGGAGCCGGGTAAGTAAAAATCTGCCATCATGCACATCTGAATTCCTGTGAGTGTGTTTGAAGCCATTGCAAACTTGTGAGCCTGGAGTACAACACCAATAAGTTGCTCTCTATGGTCCTGTGTGATTCTCACCGGGGAAAACCCCACTGGGCAATTTGTTGGAAAATGGGGGCTGAGAGACACGGAAGTGCAGTTCATCTTATTTTTTTGACCATATGCCTCTGAGGACTTGTTTTTACCATGGCCCATAGATAGATTGTAGGGAATATGGTTTGAACTTGTGAGTCTACTCTTACACGTCAACTGACTCAAGGGTTATACTCATACAAAGTCAGGACAAAGACTAAAGGTAACAAGGTGAGCAAATTACTGTTCGTGACGTTCTATGCTCAAACTTCATTACCCGACGGTGCACGTCCCTTGGCCTCTCCCAATTGCCAATCTAATTACTGTGTCTTGGTTCATTTTGTGGGCCCCAGTGTCAGCAACCTGTCCGCAAACGTGCAAACCACTACAGGCTTTTGGACTAGCTGTCAGACTAGGTACGTGGTGGCAAACTCCCCTGCGACGTCCCGCGACTAAGGCTCTACTAAAGCAGATATTAAAAACCGCCCTGATCAAGGGCGATTCCCACTACCAGGAAACTATTCTGACGTCCCTTAGTGACCACACGATGCAGGGGAAAAAAAACTTACTTACGTCTTGGCAGCTGCTGGATGGTTGGCTCGTGGACAGGTAAACCAGAATACCCGATATAGGTCAGTGTTAACACAGGGTTACAGAAACCGACACAAGACTGAGACAGGGAAGGGAAGTGGGGTCTCCACTGGGAGATAACGATACCGAGGTCAAAACCAAGTGGGTGGCAAGGTACAGAATCGGATTAGCGAATAGAATGGTCAGTAGGCAAAGCAGAAGGTCAAACACAGATAGCAAAACAAAGGTAAAGGCGCACTAGATACACACGGTAAGATGAAAATAACCAGAGGTCTGATGGAATGGGCAGGTATTATAACGGCAGTTTCCGGACACACCTCAGCAGCAGACTGGAAGTATGGAGGAACTGTCCATCAGGCTAGTAATCCTTGCTGGGCAGGACTGAAATGCAAGGAGCAGGGTGTGGCTCATGTTAATCACGAAACAACAAACCACTAAGCCACAATTCACACGACAAATTAAACGCCATCTATTTTGCCAACTGCGGATCGGCGATGTTTAGGCAGGAATTGTGCGCTATAGGTGATATACAATCAGGGGGTGGAACCTAAAACTATCTCCTGCCTGCATGCAACCTGCCACATGGCGGCCCCTCTGCCCTCCCTAGGTAGTATTAAAATCAGGTTATATTTGTAGGTGGGTTCTCGTGCAGTTGTCTCACAACACATGCTGATGTTGGCATCTGAGACAACCCTATGTTTGTAGGGACTGTGCCCTGTGCTATCCTCATTTTGCATACAGATTGTGCTGCCTGAGGCAAGAGGCTCAACTGCCTAATGGCTTGCATAAATAGTGTTCATATTTCAAGCGGTCTGTCTCTTAGTAGATTTTTGATTTGCGCACATCTCGTTATTACTAAGTTACAGAACATTGCCCACAAGAAACTGATTGTTAGGATTTTGCCAATTTAAGTTATATAAAAAATTTATAAGGCATAAAAACTAAGCCTTATGGAAGGGTTCCAAAAATATGTACCAAAACCAAAACAGGAGAATAAGAACCAGCCAGATAAAACACAAAGACTTTACCATAACCCAGTGATCCACAAGTAGCGAGTGCCGACAACCACAGGTAGAAGCAGCTTGGAGGGTTTATATAGAGGCCACACGGTGGGTGGGATCCATGCCATCATCGAGTTCGTTTTTTTCTTCTCAAGATCCCAAATGGTTTTTGGATCTCATGATTAGGTTTAGTTAGAATTATTTAGGAGAACGAGTTACACAAACAAATATTTGTATCTTTCATTATTGACGTTTGCAGGATTGTGACATTTTCATTGAGTCGATTCGGTCCAAAACGTTAAGCCTACTAATCAACGGCGAGCAAACGCGACCGTCAAAGGCTCCAACATGCTAATAGTTGTATAGATGAAGGCTCAATTCATGTGGTTGGGTTTGGTTACCTGACACATGTACGAGTCCTGGTCCACTCTGGGATCAATTTGATCTTCAGGATCTCCAACAATGCTGTCAGCCCCTGCTCAGTGTGAGTAGAAGCAGCTTTGGAGCTGGTGCAGACCGAAGTTCTCTTTGGAAAAAAGTTACTCACCCATTGGATTTGGAGATCCTCTGCTCTCACTTGCAGAGCTTCTCAGTGTCCTCAGTAGCTGGGAATATTGGTGGAACCCATTTTCAGGTCCTCCGAGATGCCTCAATTCGAGATAAGTCCGGGCACGTCCCGGCTGGTGACGGTCAGGAATGTTACAGAGATGGTCTGAAGCCTCACTGTATTATTTTGAAGCTGATATGTTTAGGACCTGTGTTTGATGGAAGGTGCAGCTTTGGCCAAGTCTGAGGTCTAGAGCACTTGGAAGAAGTTTTATTCAGGATATCTCCTACTTGGCCCATTCGTCCCTTCGTCTCTGAGCTGCTTGGGCAGTTCCTTTCGGCCTCATGATTTCCTGTGCTTGTCATGCACTGTGAGCTTGCACGGTCTTAACTAGCCAGGGGCTGTGGCTTTCCTGAATCAGGAAAACATCATGTGGCTGGGTTCCATAATTTTTACAAACTCTGTACAAAAAAAGGCCTAAAGTGGTCAAATTTGAAGCCCATTAGTCAACTTTTAAAGTCTCTCGATACAAACTGTTCCTATGCGAGCAAAAAAACACTACTCACTACAGTTATCACACCATTGTGGATAAAAGGGGGAGTGAGCGGGGTGGTAGTGATGTAAAATGGACTGGTCTTTGAGATATTAGCGGAGCAGACATAGGGGGAGTTTTCACAAAACCTCTAGACAAACTTTTCTGGCCCCCCCCATCCCCTTATTACCTTGTTTGGATGTAGCCACTGTTGAATACAGTGATTAGGAGGAGAGTTTTTCCACCACCAAGAACAGGACAATGTTGCAATAAAGGTACACTCACTGTACTCAAAATGTGTGGTATTACTACTCAATGCCCCTGTGGACTGACAAGGCAGTCCAGGTCCAGTAGGCCCCTGCTGCCCACCGAGCCTCAAGAGGTCCTTTGCAGTGACTCACGTGGGGAATTATAATTCAGACACTAAAAACAGTCTCCTGTTCCCTAAAAATCTCCCTAATGTGTATTCCAAACAGGCCCGGCTCTGAGTATTATATACAGCCCCGTGCATAGTTAATTATTATTAAAGGCCCACCTTAAATGGTTATTTTATAACAACCCATATAGTTCTTTGATATACAGCCCCCCATAGATGTTTTAATAACAGCCCTCCATCATAGTTGTTTTATTACAGCCCCTTCATAAGTTAATTGTTATATACAGCCCCCTCATAAGTTATTTCATATACAGCCCCCTCAATGGTATTTGATATACAGCCCCTCAGGGTTTATTTATATAAAGCCCCCTCATAGTTGTTTTTTATATACAGCCCCCTCATAGTGTTTATATACAGCCCCTCATGGATATTTGATATCAGAGCCCCTCTGGTTATTTTATAGACAGCCCCTCATGGTTTATTCTATACAGCCCCCTCATGGTTTTTTATAACAGCCCCCACTCGATGGGTTTATTTTATATTACAGTCACTCATGTGTTGATTTTATATACAGCCCCCTTCATGTCTATTTTATAACCGGCCCCATCATGGAGATTTATAACAGCCCCCCCCTTCATGGTTATTTATATACAGACCCCCTCATGGTTATTTATATTACAGCCCCTCACATAGTTGTTTTCTATACAAGCCCCCCTCATGGCTATTTTATATACAGCACCCTCATAGTTAAAATTTTTATATAAAGCCCCTCATGGTTATTTTAGATACAGCCCCTGCTAGTTGTTTTAGTCCGCCCCCTCTGGTATTTTAATATTCAGCCCCTCAGTGGTTATGTATATACAGCCCTCTAATAGTATATTGTTATATACAGCCTCCCTCATAAGTTCGTGTAAGCATAAGAAGCCCCTCAGATGGATATTTTATATTTAATACAGCCCTCTCATAGTTATTTTCATACAGCCACCGAGACTGTGGGGTTAGTTTTATTATACCGCCCCTCAGAAGTTATTGTATATACAAGGCCCCCTCATGGCTATTGTATATACATGCACCACATGTTATTTATATATAATCCCCCCTCTAGTTATTTTATATACAGACCCTCATGGTTATTTATATACATCCCACTCATAGTTATTTTATATACAGCCCCCGTCGTGGTTGGTGTAGTTTAGATAAAGCCCCCCCCTCATAGTTTGTTATATACAGAGCACCTGTGGTTATTTTATTACAGCCCCCCCCCCTCATGCGTATTTTATATAAAGCCCCCTCATAGTGTTTTGTTACAGCCCCTCCCCCTCATGGATATTTTGTATAGACAGAACAACTCATGGGTATTTTATATACAGCCCGCCTATGGTGTCTTTTATATACAGCCCCACCCTCCCATAGTGGTTTTATGACAGCCCCTCATGGACCTATATTAATTGACAGCCCACTCATGGTTATTTATATACAGCCCCCCTATAGTGTATTTTATGATCAGCACACTCATGGTTATTTATATTACATCCCAACCCCTCATAGTTATTTAGATTAACGCCCCCTCATAGTTATTTTATATACAGCCCCCTAGTGGTTATTGATATAAAGCCCCCTCGTATAGTTTTTTTAATACAGAGCCCCTTGTGGTTATTTTATATACAGCCCCATCAGTGGTTATGTTTAGTACAGACCCCTATAGTTGGTTTGTGTATACAGCCCCCTCATGGATATTTTATATACAGACCCCTCAGGGATTTTATATACAGCCCCCTATGAGTTATGTATATACAGCCCCCCCATAGTTGTGGTATATACAGCCCCCTCATGGATATTTTATATTACAGCCCCCCATGGATATTTTATATAAGCCCCCTCATGGTTATTTTTATACAGCCCCTCCATGGTTATCTTGATATAAGCCCCCCATAGTTGTTTATATACAGCCCACCCTGTGGTTATTTGAGAGACAGCCCACTCATTGTTATTTCTAGTACATCCCCCCCCTCATAGTTATTTTTTATATACAGGCCCCTCATGGTTATTTTATAACAGCCCCCCTCATAGTTATTTTATATACAGCACTTCTGGTTATTTTACATGTGCCCCCTCCTCGTTATTTTATATACGCCAGCCCCCGTGGTTATTTTATATACAGACCCTTCATAGTAGTTATATCCAGCCCCTATAGTTATTTCATATACAGCCCCCTCATGGTTTATTTTATATGCAGCCAACATCATAGTTATTTTATATTACAGCACCTCAGAGTTATTTAATTAACAGCCCCCCTCGTGGTATGTTCTAAAAGTACCCGGATAGTATTTCCTCAGCCCCTCATGGTTAGTTATTAGATTACAGACCCATCAGATTGTATCATTTATATACAGGCCCCCTCCTAGTTATGTTAATATATCGCCCCCTCATAGTTGTTTGTATTAGACAAGCCTTCATAGTTAGTTTGATATAAAGCCCCTAATAGTTATTTTGATATACAGACCCCTGGTTATTTTTTCTATACAGCCCCCCCATAGTGTGTATATATAAGCCCTAATGGTTAGTGATAACAGCCCCTCATGTTATTTTATATAACAGCCCCCTCATAGTTATTTATATATAGCCCCTATAGTTGTTTTATATTACAGACCTTAATAGTATTTTATTATAAAGCCCCCCATCATAGGTATTTTATATAAGCCCCCCTGTGGTGATTTATATACAGCCCAATCATAGTTATTTTAATACAGCACCCTCATAGTTATTTATATAAAGCCCTCATAGTTATTTTATATTTTGTTTTTACCGCCCCCTCATGTTATTTTATCAACAGAAACACATAGTTATTTTATATGCACCCCCTCGTGGTTATTTTATATGCAGCCCCTCGTGGTTATTGTATAAAGCTTCCCCTAACTCCCTATGGATTCATTTGATACAGCCCAGTCACCCCATTGATACCTTCTGTACAGCCTTATGGTGGGCCCCCGCCGCAGCTCTGGGTCCTGGTGCTTACCCGGATATGCCCATGCTGGCGACAGCCATGTAAACTGATGTAGGTGGGAAAAAACCACAACCCTCCCAACCCCCCCCCACTGGAAAGATTAAGATCAGCAAACACAAATCTATGATACATAACTGGTCCAAAACCTCTTACCAGTACAAGACCACTTTAATACCAATGACCATCATCCTTCCAAATTGCGATTTAAGTCATACAAAACAGATTGAATTCCGAGAAGAGGAGAAGATTGGGAATCGGTATTTAGCTCGTCTAGGAAAAAGGGAATCCTACTGGATTTCACACCTTCCAGGACTATTAACCCAATTGGACTCAATCGGGACATTGGATGATGCTCCTCTTAAGACGCTTCTTCTTTTGGACTCTGAAATGTATTGTCCAGTCCCCCCCATTATTATGATTCAGTGCCCGCATATGTGTCATTTAAGTTTCGACATATGTTTACTAGTTTAAATAAAATTTTTACCTTTTGCAATACATTGTTTCTTATTACTTATATTGCTCAATATAGTCCAAAATATCTAACTACCGTACATATTGAGTATAACCCGAGCCCCCTAATTTTACCACCAAAAAACGGGGAAAGCCAAGTGACTCGAGTATAAACGAGGGTGTAGTATACAGCTGCCAGCCCGCATTTCGATACAAGCCAGCCAGCCCCCATGTGATACAGCCAGCCAGCCCCATGTAGTATACAGCCAGCCATGCCCCCCATGTAGATACAGCCAGCTCCAAGTAGAATACAGCCAGCCCCCAGGTAGTTACAGCGCAGCCCCAGTTAGTATACAGCCACGCCCCCATTTAGTATATAGCCAGAGACCCGATATAGTATATAGCGACAGCTCAGTCAATGTAGTATAACAGCAGCCCCATGGAGAACAGCCAGCACCATGTAGTATACCGCAGCCCCCCGCATTAAAAATAAAAAACTTGTGAATACTCACCGACCGATACTCGGCGCGTGCATCGTATCCTCGGCGGCGGCTCCCAGAGGCGTTGTCTTCTTTCATCTATAGACGTCAGAGTCTCACCAGGTGACTGCCGGGTGGGCGACACATCTAGACGTGCAGGCTAGGTGTCTTGACACCACTTGTGGGACGTATCACAGCGGTGACGCACTCACCGCATCATATGTGTGCAGCCGCTGGCAGTCAGGCTGGACGCGGCTCTGACAGCGTTATGAGAAGAAAAGAAGACAGAAAGAATGGAAATGACAGAAAAGGAGCCACCGTGGAACCGCACCGATAAATCGGGAGCACACGCCGAAGATAGGGAGCCCGCAAGGATACGGACACCGGAGGGTGAGTATTAGTGTTTAGTTATTTGTCATTGTTGGAATGACCGCAAGTATAAGCCGAGGTGAGGCTTTTCAGCACATTTTTTGGGCTGAAAATCTCGGCTTATACCCGAGTATATACAGTATATTGTCAGTGCTACTGTATGTGTGATATGTAATGTGTGTATGCTGCATAGCTTATATGCTGTATGTATGTAAGATGTGTAGATTTAGGGCTCATTACTAAGGGTAAGCGGAACGCCTTTAGTCCTTTTTTCCAACGTTTATGGGATTTGTGCCGCTGGGACAGGTGTTTAACAGAGGGGGATCGTGTCACGCGCGATAGGATTTTGGCGCAGCTGAGATGGTTCGTGCAACGGGAAATCGGGGGGGACGGCTGTAGGATGATCTGACGATTCGACGAGCGCGGGATTAAATTCAAATTGATTAAAGAATTCAAGCGCTTACAAGCACAAGGAAGAAGAAGGTGAACTCCAGGGGAACCTGAGCGGGGAAAGCGACACATGCAGACTCGGGCGCACGATATTAGTGAACCACGACAGTGTTCGCTACCCCGCTAAGGTCCCTGGAGTTCACCTTCTTTATTATGCGTGAAGTAAGGGCATTTGGGTTTTTTCCGTGTATAAATGCGCTGTGCGGGGAGTCACTAAGATCCGAGCAATCCACATCACCGATATCCTGCCTAGTCGCTGTCCATACACCGCTCCGGGTGCCCTTCCCAGGCACAAGGAAGAAGACGAGGTGTGCAGACCTCCAGGGCCCTGAGCGGGCCGGCGATCACATGCAGGCTCACTCGGAAAGGGAGAACGCTCTTCCGTGACATCCCGCCGCCCACCAGACATTATACGCCGGGACACTGCATTAATGAACCAGGCTGGCGACGGTGACACTCCCGGGCCCTTGAGGCGGAGGAAGCGAGCACATGCAGGAATATCGGGCGCAGGATTTAGTGGACTCCCCGCAGCGCGCATGTTAGTTACATACCGACAATGTACTACAAGCACCAGGAAAGAAGAAGGTGACAACTCCAGGGGACCCTGAGACGGGGAGGAGGATAGCGCCCCAGCAGGATTATCGGGCGCACATGCTTTGAGTGTACCCCTGCACAGCGAAATTAATACAACTGTGACCTGCCACATGTACATGCAGCCAGAGAGAGGAAGAAGGTGAACGACTGACAGGGACCTGAGAGGGGAAGCGACCACAATGGGCCCAGGATGATATCGGGTTGCACGATCTTAGTGACTTCCCCGCCACAGAGCATAACACGGACAATGACTTACATGCACCAGGATAGAAGAATGTGGTGTATGAAGCTCCGGGGCCCACTGAGCGGGGAAGCGAGGGAACACAATGCAGGACTCTAGGGGCACAGATCTACGGCTCCACTCCGCGCCAAGCATTATACACTGAACAATGCACTTACCGCACCAGGAAGAAGAAGGTGAACTACATGGACCTGAGCGGCGGAGCGACACATGCAGGATATCGGTGGGCGCCAGGCAGGCTCTTAGTGACTTCCCGCAACAGCGATTATACACGGCCATCCCTTACATGCACCAGGAAGAGAAGGTTGAACTCCAGGGACCTGAGGGGGAAGCGACACATGCGAGGATGATCTGGGCGCAGGATCTTAGTGACTCCCCGAGCACAGCGCATATACCCGAGGACAAGATGCATCTTACATGCCCAGGAAGAAGAATGGTGAACTCCAGGAGGACCTGAAGTAGGGGTCGCGACACATGCAGGGATATGGGCGCCAGGGATCTTGTGACTCCCCGAACTGCCGCTATATAAGACCGGAAATGCCCTTACCCATGCAACCCGAGGGGGGAAGAAGGGAACTCTGAAGTTTACAGGGACCTGAGACGGCGGGAGGCCGGGGAAGGAAGCGACACACGCCGGATATCGGAAGCGCACGATTGCTAAATCGTCGGGGAGAAGGTAACTCGTTTTGATGAGAACTTCGTCGGACAGGTAGTACATATGGGTGCTCCCCTATGGATGAGGACCGGGACATGAGACCTATACGTTTAAGCAAGTCGACCTTTTCTTGGAGTTTTTGTTGATTTACAACATGTGTTTTAAAATATAATATTTAATATACAGATCATTTGAGATGCGTGAGCTAGTTACGAAAAAAGGCGATATTTGATTTCGAATGTTGGGAAAACTTGAATCACGAATGCAGCTTATCACGGCCCTTTTGTGAAAAGTATGTGTAACTCGACTAAATGGCGAACCTACACGCGGCTGAATGCGGGCGGGCCTTAAACAATCCAGGATCACTACGTCAAACATCAGTCAATCAGCAGCTGCCATCCGCTGTGAGATCACAGGCTGTCCCAGCCAATACCTGTTCTGTGCCAGCTCCGATATTTGCTTACTGGACGCTGTGTGCCGGGAGAAGCTCGCTTAGGGACAGTGGAGGAGTAGGAAAGTCGGATTGCACAGCGGTGTACTGTATGTGATCAATCACTGTGGGGTTCAATTACTGCTGATGATGACCATAATTTGGAATATATACACTAGTCTGTATCTGTTTGGTCGTTGTCTACCCTGTGCCTGGCGAATGCTGTATTGACGTCGGGAGAACGCATAAGGACGGGTACGTAGATTACACCATTGGCTCAGTCTTGTGATGAATCCAATTTATTTTGGGTGGTCACCTGACCTTACTTAAAGGGGTTTGCCAATGAAAGAAAGTTCTCGATCCCCTTGATTTACAATTCTACACATTTTATGCTGCATTTAGCCATAGCACTCAGTGATGCTCCGTGAATATTCCAGAGTTGAGCGGGGACTATCTGAGCAGCACACAGTGAGGGCAGGATTACTTACCCGGTCCTGTCGCGCACGATCCAGCGGAGGGGTTCTCCAGCGCTGATTGTGGGTCCGCCGGGATTCACTTTAAGGGTGGAGGTAGTGGCGCCCGATGACCACAGGTGTGCGCTGCTGACGCTGAAGTCCGCTCAGTACGAAGTCACCCGTCCATCATGGTGTGGGGGGAGGGTGGGAAGTGAACTTGTTGTAACAAAAAAAATACAGCGCTTTGTTTCCGAAATCCATCTGGTTTTCCGACACACACCCCGCCCGATGTCCGTTGCATGCTGCCGGGACCGAATGCGACACAATCCGAGCGCATGCCGCACAATCCAGGGAGAAAAACGGAGCAAATCGGTAATTTATTCGGCAACCCAATGGAAAAAGTGATTCAAGGCCCTTAGTTAAATGACCCCCATTATGATCCATCGTGCTGTGTGAGGATGCTGTGTGTGCTGACAATGTGCTTAGATTATCAGCGGTACAGGTGTTAGCTACACTTTATTTACGTTTCTGAACACTACTAGTATCTGACAAATAGACAAGAGAGTGAGGAGAGATGATGAGATCATGAGATCATTTGTAGACACACAATGACACACTGTCATGGTGCAGCAGTAGAGGTATGAAGAGGGTTTGCAGGCAAAGCGCTCTTCATACACACTGGTAGTTTGCTGGTATAGTGCAAACAAACACCCACCAGTAACACGCTCCATGCATTATTTCCATACGCAAAGTTACTAATTTTTTTTAAAAATGTTTATAAAAAGATAAAGTCGCGGTTATTTATGGTTATGTGTACTGCTTTTCCAGTACAAGGTATGGTGTAATAATACCGTCAGTAGGAAGCACAATTTTGGGGTACACACATAGTTATAGATTTTAAAGTCGGGGGGAGAAGAAAAACGTGAACGAAAAAAAGCAGCATAAGATGGTTTTCACTGAAATATTCCTGTTGTAATGCTATTTATACCAATCTTCATATTCCTATCACCATTTAGCATTCCTACCTGTCTATAATGTACTATGCCAACAATGCCCGAGTGTAAAAAATGAGCTCTGTTTTTGAAGCTGAGCGGATAAGTAGCAGGACTATGAGCTTGAGCATAGCTGTAGGAACAGTGCTTGTATTACCTTATAACCATAGGGTTAATCTTAGTCACTCAATTTCTTTTGTGCCCCTCCTTAGGGCCATTTATCATGACAAGGAATCGAATGGTAAGAAAACTCAGCCTTCCCAGTGGTTAGTCGTTATTTACAGCACCAACACCTTTTAGAACAAAAAATTATTGCTACCTTTGTCATCTCAGTTCAGCTAAATCAGGTTGGCTGGTTGTGGGGACCAAACATGGACAATGAGCCCTAACCCCAGCTACCAGAAAAAGGCCCCCTAACTTACTTGACTAACATCCCTAAATTAGTACCAGGACAACTAGAAGGGTGGTCTCTTCCTGCCACCAAAGTGCAAACACATAACAGTCAACAAAAACTGTGGTCAAAACAGGGATAGCAAACAAAGTACAAATCACGACAAAAGAGTAGTCCGAACAGGAGTGAGATCCAAAACACCAGAACGCAGAAGGACACACAGAAAACAGGGTCTCAATCAGGCCGGTCAGGGTAAACTACAAGCAGCATAAGGTGAATGTGAGAGACCACTTATGGGAAACCAAATACCCTGCCTCCATTGCTGAAGGTTAGACTCTGCTAGTAACGAAACAGATTACTTGTTGCTGGACCAACGCAGACTGCCGGAGCAGAAGGGTGTCGTTCAATGACCTCTAAAACAGAAAGAAAGCTAAGGCCTCAGTTCCACACAAAAAAACAAATACAAAAAATGCAGAGACAGAATCAGTCTCCTAAGTTGCCCACCACGGACCATTAGGATGACGTGTACAGTAACTTTCTCAAGCTTCCGACTGTCTGATTACCTCATATAACAAAATAGTTTGACTTTTGGGGTGCTATCCAAGTGTTCTTTACAAAGATATTGTTCTGGGAATGTGCACTCGGACTTAGTGTTGTGGGTGGAACAACAGGGGACCTCCCACCCAGGGATGTGTTGTCTCCTACCATCATTGCATTACTCTGTTTATATTTTTAAAAAATCACCTTATTTGCATTAGGCTGTTTTTTGGGGAAAAAACTTTTGACGCTACGAACTTCCAAGCGTCAGTGTTTGTCAATGTGCCGGAGTTGAGGGCTGTTTGACCACAGTGACATCATGGATTGGAAGCTTTTCCGATCAAGGGTGTTATTCCAGGGATGGCTTTATAGCCACCAACAATAAGCTGTCCGGCAATATTCTCTTTTTTTTGAGTGGCTCTTCACAGAAGTGGATAATGTTGGTTAAATAAAAATTGAAAGCCCAGAAAACACGGGATAACCACTGAATTCTTGGGACTTTTCTTCTATGGGATTTCACGTGAGTCCTTCAGAATCCCCAATGTGTCAGGGGGGCAGATGCTCATCATGGATGTCTTTGTAGGCCCCTACAAGCAGGGGCATGTGGCGTGGTGATCACAGAGGAGCGTTGTCTACAGTCTAAACGGGTGCATGGCCCCCTAACCACCTATTGGGAGTTGATATGGCCGCTCATAGTCATTGATCTTGTAGGGGCTGCCGATCCAGCATATTATGATTGGGGTAAATAGGCCAAACCTGAACACCAAACTTCTAACCCAACCATCGGGTGTGGTCATATCCAGTCACAAGACCATGCATAGGGGGACTATGCACCAGCCACTACATGGGGGAGGACACAGAAAAGGACAGGAACACGCAGCTCTTAAATCCCAGTCATCCTCCCCTCCCTCCTCTCTCTGTTGGCAATAGTTTGACCAGGAGAGAGGTGCTAACTATAAGGAAGCATGGTGCACAGGAGACAGGTGAGGTGACCCGACTACGCCATGGGGGGGTTAAAGATACATCTGCCTTTAGGATACTCTGGGGCAGATTACTTACCTGGGCCTTCGCGATCACAGTGGAGTGGTGTTCTCTGAGGTGGGGGGGGGGGGTGGATGGAGTCATTTCGGCCGGGAAGTCGGGTTCCTCCAGACGACACCAGTGTAGGCTGCCGCTGAAGACCATCGGAATGCAATGAAGTTCACCGTGCCTCCTACAGTGGAGTGAAGGAAGAGCGTGATCGAGCGACACTTTTTTTTAAAAGATGCGGCGGTTTTCGAATCTGTCGGGTTTGTTTTTTTTTTACGGCCTCGCCCCCGATGCGCCACATCAGATCGCGTGCGTCCAAAGTTCCGGGGCAATACAGGGAAAATCGTGCCAATCGGAAAAGAAATATTCGTGTAACACGTCGGGATTAACGCGAATCGGAGCCCTTAGTAACCGACACCATCTGTGTTGCAGACGAGGGAATGAATTGTGACAGGTATCCCAGATCGGAGCTGGATGTGATGATGGTCACCAGACCCGAATTGATCGTGAATCGGTGAGATGTATCGTGAATTAACCATAGAGAATTACACCAGAACAGTGGTAATGTCCTCACACGAGTAAGTAATAGATGAGGAGGAGGCTGTGAGGGATAGTAGTAGATACTACTCCTACTGCGCGAGAGAGAAACAAACACATAGAATCCCAATTTATAGTCCCTGAACATACGGTTCCATCCATACCGGAACTTTGGCTACAATCTTAATATAATAAAGATACAAAATAGAAGACATATGAAAACTTTGAAAATTATGAAAATTTATTTATTTTAAAGTCATGTTATTTGGTTTTATCATGAGGTGAATTATGGATATTTGATTAAATATCCTTTTGTGGGCCGTGGCTGAGATATTTTACCCTAAGCCCTGCCTTTTGCCACTGCTCTTACTTCCCCAGACTACCATTGAAGTAAGCCATTTAGTTGCCCCATCTATGTTGTGTCACCGCCCAGAGTTGGCAAAGATGATAGTTGTGAAGGTAAGCGATCAAGAGGAGCCAAACGGTGGCAGCACCATGTTGGCAGCAACAATGGAAACCACAGAGTGGTCCAAGATGGAGGTGGAGCTGGCACGGCAGCCGCATCACCAGAGCAGCAGTAGGCCAACAAAGAGTGGCACAACGATAAGTGTGGAATCTTTTTAGGGGGTGGCAAGCAGAAGGAGGCCACAGAGCCCCACAGAAGAGGAGCGGGCCACATTGTGGAACAAATGAAGAGGTTTAAAATGAATTCGAAATATAAATTTAAATTGAAGATTTGAGAAAACCCGTCCCCCCAATATTGCATAATACATTACAGTTTTCCTGAAAATATAGGTCTTTGCCAAAAGGAACGGAAAACGAGGTGGCACACGTGCAGCCGCAGGATGTGGGAGGTGTCAGAGGGGTAGAAGGTTGGTAGCAAACAGGGAAAGAAAGAAACAGGAGTGGCCACAATGATTATAGTGATGAAGGTGGCATCAGCAGCAGCAGGAGACCGCAGCCCCAGAGGGGGCACAATGATATAGTGTAGAGTGGTGGCGTTCAGCAGCAGCAGGAAGCCCCGGTGGCACAAGATATAGTGTTGAAGGTGGCGTGAAGCAGACAGCAGCAGCAGAGCCCACAGTTGGCAGCCAAAAATGGATGGCAGCAACATGAAAAAAGCCATAGCGTAGAGTCCAATGATAGAGTGTAGGAGCTGGCGGCAAAGCAGAATCAGAAAGCAGTAGGCCAGCAAAGTGGACCACAACGATAAGAGTGTTGGAGGTGGCAGCAGCAGAAGCAGCAGCAGGGAGCCAAAGGTGGCAAGCAGCAAAGTGGTGGCAGCAACTGGGAAAAGCCACAGAGTAGCAAATGATAGAGTGGGGAGTGTCAGCCTGCAGACGGAGCCACAGAGGCCACAAAGAGGAGGCCACTTTGTGGCCCCCATGACGACGTTTAAAATGAATTTCGAAAAAAATTCAATTTAAATTTGAATTTGAGAGATTCGAGAAGCCACATGAATAGCACATTACAGTTTTCCTGAGAAATACAGGTCGGTTGCCAAAAAAAGAACTGCAAAATGGGGGCACCAGCAGCAGCAGCATGTAGAGGTGTGAGGTGGCGGCAACATGTTAGGCAAAGAGTTGGCACAATGATATAGTGTAGAGGTGGCGGGACAGCAGCAGCAGGAGCCCGCAGCAGGAAGTGGACACAATGATATAGTGTGGAAGGGAACGGGGGCATGTAGCAGAAGCAGGATCCCACAGAGTGCACAATGATATAGTGTGGATCGGTCTATCGGGAAGGTGGGCGTCAGCATCAGCGCAGCAGGAGCCCACAGAATGGCAAAATGATATAGGTGTGGAGGTGAGCATCAGCAGCAGAAGGAGACCCACAGAGTGGCACAAGGAGATAGTGTGAAGGTGCTATCAGAAGCAGCAGAGCCTGCACAGAGTGGCACATAATATAGTGGAGGTGTGGCATCAGCAGCAGCAGGAGCCCCACCGTGTGGGCACAATGAGATAGTGTGGAGGAAAGGTGTCAGCAGAAGCAGCAGGAGCCCACAGAATTGCACAATGATATAGTGGGAGGAGGGTCAGCAGCCAGCAGGCGCCCACTGAGTTGGCAAAAATGATCTAGTGTGAAGGTGGCAGCCGCAAGGAGCCGCACAGAGTGGCAAAATGATATAGTGGGAGTGGTGGCATCAGCAGAAGCAGCAGGAGCTCACAGAGTGGCACAATGATATAGTGTGCAGTGACATCAGCATCAGCAGGAGCCACAGAGTGGAACAATGAATAGGTGAAGGTGGAATCAGTAGCAGCAGGAGGAGACCACCTAGGGTCACACTGATATAGGTGGGAGGGGTTGGTGGTATCAAGCAGCAGCAGCAGCCTTGCAGATGGCACACAATTGATCTAGGTGGCGGTGGCGTCCAGCATCAGTCTAGCAGCAGGAGCCAACAGAAATGGCCCCATGATATAGTTGGAACAAAGGTGACATCAGCTAGCAGCAAGGAGCCCAAAGAGTGGCACAATGATAATAGTGTGGAAGTGGTGGTTATCTAGCGGAGAGCTAGCAGCAGCAGCCTGCAGAGTGGCCCACTAATATAGTGTGAAGGTGGCATGCAGCACTAGCAGGAGCCCCACAGTGTGGCCACAATGAAATAGTGTGGGAGGAGGTGTCAGCAGAAGCAGCAGGAGCCCACAGATTGCCACAATGATTATCGTGGGAGGAAGGAGGCGCGTCAGCAGCAGCAGGAGGCCCACTGAGTGGCAAAATGATATAGTGGAAGTTGGCGCGAAGCAGGCAGGAGCCCACAGAGTGGCAAAATGATATAGGTGGAGGTGGCATCAGCAGCAGCAGGCAGGAGCTCACAGAGGGCCACAATGATATATGTTGCAGGGGACATCAGCAGCAGCAGGAGCCCACAGAGTGGCAACAATGATATAGGTGACACTGTGGCATAAGTAGCAGAAGGGAGGAGCACACAGGAGTGGCACCATGATATAGGGTGGAGGTGTATCAGCAGCAGCAGACAGCATTGCCGAGTGGCACAATGATATAGTGTGGGAGGTGGAGCAGCAGCAGCAGGAGCCCACAGAGTTGGATGGAACAATGTGATATAGTGTGGTAGGTGGCGTTCGGGGTGGCGTCAGACTAGCAGGCAGGTGCCACAGACAGGCCACAATGATCTAGTGTGGAGGAGGCGTCAGCAGCAGCAGGGAGCCCCAGAGTGGCACAATGATTATAGTGTGGAGGGGCATCAGCCAGCAGCAGCAGGAGCCCACAGAGTGGCACAATGATATAGTGTGGAAGGTGGAAACAGCAGGAGCCCACAGATAGTGGCACAATGATAATGTGTGGAGGTAGCTTCAGCAGGCAGGACAGAGCCACAGAGTGGCAACAATGATATAGGGGTGTGGAGGGCAGCGTAGCAGCGAGCAGGAGCCACAGAATGGCACACTGATATAGTGTGTGAGGAGTGCGCAGCAGCAGCGTATGCCCTACAAGAGTGGCCAGCAGATGACTATTAGTGTGGAAGGTTTCCAGTATGGCACGGATAGCTTCAGCAGCAGCAGGCTGCCCACAGAATGGCACAATGATGTATAAGTGTGCTGGAGGAGTGTGGCTGTCAGCAGCAGCAGGAGCCTACAGAGTGGACCACTGAATATAGTGTGGAGGTGGTGGCAGCCAGCAGGGCGCACAGAGGGCACAATGATATAGTCTGGAGTAGCTTCAGCTAGCAGAAGAACCACAGAGTGGCACAATGATATAGTGGGAAGTGGCGCCAGAGCGAGCGGAGCCCCACAGGTGGCACAATGATGATAGTGTGAAGGAGCGTGGCATCAGCAGCAGAAGGAGGCCCACAAGCGTGGCCACACTGAAAAGTGTGAAGGTTGCATCAGCAGCAGGAGCCCACAGAGGCACAATGATATAGTGGGAAGTGGCATCAGCAGCAGCAGAGCAGGGCACACAGAGTGGCCACAATGATCAAGTGTGAAGGTTGCTCAGGCAGCACCAGCATGAGACAACAGAGTGGACACATGATAAATGGTGAAGGTTGCATCAGCAGCTCGCAGCAGCGAGTCCGCAGAGTGGCACCAATGATATAGTGTGGAAGGTGGGCATTCGATGAAGCAGCAGGAGCCGCAGGAGAGAGTGGACAATGATTATAGTGTTGAGGTGGCATTCATGCATGCAGCAGGAGCACACTGAGTGGCAAAATGGATGATAGGTGGAACTGGTGGGGAGGTCTAGAAGCAGCAGGAGCCCATGAGGGTGGGCACAATGATTATAGTGATGCGCCGGGTGGCAGAAATTCCAGTCCTGTAAAGAGCGTGTAGGAGGCAGATGGGGCAACTAGCAGCAGATGGTGGCATCAGTGGGTGCAGCATCAAATAAGTGGTGAGGCAGGGTGGTAGTTAAAACCCGACTCATTTCTCATCTTTGGAGGAGGCGTCAATTGCTAAGCTAATCTGATGAATTTAGGCATGGTGAGTTGAAATCCTGGCCGACCAAGCCTAATTCATATGTGATAGGTCAATCTCTCAACATTCAGGTTGTGGACAAGCGGGTTTCCCATGGGGTAATGCCGCAATGAAAACCCGTGTTTTACTGTTGCCCATTCACTGGCCGGCTAGGACAGCTTCTCTACTGCAAATCCGGCAGTTGCCGACACGCATCAAGTGTGGCTGACCCAGTGTTCAATGGATCCTCTACCTGAGGTGGTTAAAGTACAAGTCCAAGTAGTCCACCACCGGCTGTTGCAGGGTCTGCTCTATGTCCTGCTGATGGTGGCAGCTAACTCTCTACAATAGGCAGGTTGAAGGATTGAAGGAAGTTGTCATTAAGAAATCCAGAATTAGCTGCTGCTGATGTAGTGATACCTGCTCACCCCCAACCCCCCCCAGCTCGCCACAGGCAGCCGTGGCCGTAGTACGTGAACGTTTATGACTGCAAGGAATCCCCCGGTCAGACCTGAAAGAGGATGGAGGATGGACATGCGCACATAGGCAGCGGCCAACTGTGTGCTCGTTTTCTCCTAAGTATGCCAGTTGTGCCTCCCTCTAGGCAGCTGGAAAAAAAAATCCCATTTTGACCAGTAGCAAGGGACAAGAGGGTGGAGAGCAAAAGTCATCCCTCTGGGCGGTGGTGCCTATTCGGCTGTCACTAGGTAGGCAAAGCAACATTGCTGCGGGCAATTGCACACGTTGACTCTGCGGGACTCCGTCTCCAGATCCACAGGATACTGCCACGGTGCTCTGGGGCATCTGCCTCGTATGCTACCTCCTCCGGATCTCCCTGCTCCTCCTCTCGGTTAACCTGAGTAGAAACCACACATTGCACCCGACTCTGCTTGTGCTCCAAGTCCTCATCCTACTCCTCAGCCCCCACTGGGACTCATGTGACATTGCGATGTCGTCTCCATTCTCCAGTGCCTGACCACACAGATTTTGCCGCATGAGTTCCAGGACCTTGAACGCAGTGGAATGACTTTATTCAGACAGCATCCTCCATTACAGCAACAGAACCCTGAGTGGTGAGCTGCGAGCTTAACATTACCCAGCCCCCGAGGTGTTGAGGAGGCAGGGACACACATTACACCAGCCCCGATGTGGGAGGAGGCCAGGACAACATACACAGCCCCCGATGGGTGAGAGGCGGGGGACTCACATTACAGCAGTCCCCGATGTGTGAGAGGCCGGGACAACATACACTAGCCCCCGATGTGTGAGAGGCAGGGAAACACATTACACCAGCCCCGATGTGGGAGAGGCAGGGACCACCCCATTACAGCAGCCCCCGGATGTGGTGAGAGGCAGGGACACACATTACAACAAGCCCCCGATGTGGAGAGGTAGGACTAAAACATACACCTGCCCCCGTGTGTGAGAGTAGTGACTCACATTACACTAGCCCACGATGCTGTGAGAGGCGGGCGGGACTCACATTACCACCTGCACCCCCCATGGAGTTGAGAGGAAGGGGACCAACATTACACCGCCACCGATGTTGTGAGGAGGTAGTGACTCACCTTTTACACCAGGCCCACGATGTTGAGAGGTAGTGACTCACATTACACTGCCCCCGATGTGGAAGAGGCAGGGACACACATTACCGCAGCCCCCGACTGGTGAGAGGCAGGGACACAATTACACTAAGCCCCCGATGTTTGAGAGGCGGGAACTCACATTACCCAGTCCCGATGGGTGCGAGGCAGGAGCCCAAAGTACACTAGCCACCGCGTGTGAGAGGCATGGAATCACATTGACACCAGCCCCGATTGTGTGAGAGGCGGGGACTCACATTATACCAGCCCGATGTAGTGAGGGGGGGGACACCTCTTACACATCCCCGCGTATGAGAGGGGAGGACTCACGATTACAACAGCCCCCGATGTTTGAGAAGCGGGGACTCTCAATTAAACCAGCCCACGAGGTGGTGAGAGCAGGGACTCACAGTAACCCGCCCTGATGGTGAGATCGGGGGAGGAACTCACATCCACACCAGCCCCGAGTTTGAGAGGAGCGTGAGGGACTCACATACACCAGCCTGATGTGGACAGCGGGGCCTACAGTATACCGCACCTGCTGTGTGAGAGGTGGGGACTCACATAAAACACTAGAACCCGATGTGTGAAGAGGCGGGGACTCACAGTACATATCCCACGATTGTGTAGAGGGAGGACTCTTATTACAACAGCCCCCGAAGTGTGAGCGCTGGAACTCCACATTACACCAGCCCCCAATGGTGAGAGTGAGGCCTCACCCTGACACCAGCGCCGAGTGTGAGATGCGGGGACTCACATTATACCAGCACCGATGTGTTAGAGTGCGGGACTCACAGTAAATCCTCCCCGATGGGTGAGAGGCGGTGGTCTAACATTACACCAGCCCCCAAGGTGTGTGATAGGCGGGGTCTCACCATTACAACAAGCCCCGGAGTGTGAGAGATGGGGGGACTACATAAATCTGACCAGATGTGTGAGAGGCGGGACTCACTACACCAGCCCAGATGTGGGAGAGGGGGGGACTCACAATACATCAGCCCCCGATGTGTGAGAGGCATGGAATCACATTAAACCCGCCCCCGATGTGTGAGAGGAGGGGACTCACATTACACGAGGCCACCCCGTTGTGTGAGATGCGGGGAATCACAGTAACACCAGCCCCCGATGTGGGATATGCGGGGACTAAATTACAGAAGCCCCCGAATAGTGTGAGAGGCAGGATCACATTCCCACCAGCCCCGAGTTTGATATGCGGGACTCACATTACAGAAGCCCCGATGTAGTGAGAGGCAGGGGACTCACATTTTACACCAGCCCCCCGATGTGTGCGAGGTGGGGACTCAATTACACCAGCCCCCTGAGTTGAGAGGGAAGAGGAGGGGACTCAATTACACCAGCCCCGATGTGAGACGGCAGGACTCACATTACACCAGCCCCCAATGTATGAGAGGGCAGGGACCACATTTATACCAAGCCCCCGATGTGTGAGAGGCGGGGACTCACATTAACCCGCCCCTGATGTTGAAGAGGCAAGGGACTCAAATTAAACGAACCCGATGTGTGCGAGGCATGGACTCACATTACACCAGACCGATTGTGGTGACGGCAGGGAACTTCACTTACATTAGCAACCCAATGGGGGACATTTACTTACAAGGTCGCAGCTGAGTTCAAGCGGCGGCCTTCCGGACGAGCATTCGGGTCTTACGGCGATCATGAAGCGTCCTGCGCCCCCGGATGTCACCAGGTGTCGCTGCTGCGCCGAGGTCCGCCGATTGTGTCGGAGGTTCATGATCTCTTCCTGGTGGAATGTAGGGTATGGCCGATGAAACCAATTTTTTGTTTTAATGTGGCGGTTTTTCGAATCCGTTGCGGGTTTTTGGTTCGGCCGCCGCCCCCGATTTCCCGGACGATAATGGGAGCATAGTTAATGGGGCATATGTGGTGTAAATGTAATCCAGGTATTCCTCCAGATCCAGTGAGACCAGAACCCTGACCCTATGACTTCCTGAAACTAGAACTACTCCATGGTCCTGGATCTTATCCAATGTAGGTGGGTATCTAGAGCCCTCCTATGTGTGTGATGGGGTATGATGGAGTATGCCAAATATAGTCAGGGAACCACTTGTGTCCATTGTCTTTGTCACCATTATATGGTGTGTACTGTTTGTCTCTTTGTCGTGTGCCCTTAAGGCAATTAAGTATAATATATACAGTATATATGCATTGTTCTTTTATATTGTTCCAGGAATTACCACGTCTGTGTTTCGGGTATATAAATGTTAGCCTGGGGTTGACTTCCT